>VXBA01001792.1:495658-543683 GCA_013399895.1 Serilophus lunatus | reverse complement strand
AGAGAGAAGGAGAGGAAGGCAGAAGGAGAGAAAGGCAGAAGGAGAGAAAGGCAGGGAAAGAGGGAGGGGAAGGAAAGAGGGGAAAGAAGGATAGGGTGGAGAGGAAGGAAAGGGCAGAAGTTAGGGGGAGTAGAGGGTAGAAGGTAGAAGAGAAGGCAGAAGGAAGACGGAGAAGAGAAAAAAAGGAGAGAAGGAAAAAGAAGCAGAGGAGGATGAAGAGGAGGAAAAGGAGAGGAAGGAAAAGAAAGAAATGGGAGGAAGAGAAGAAATGAAGAGGTCTCTGAATTAATTCTGGAGCAATGCCTGAATCCATCCAACATGAAAAGAGGCCACAGTACTGTTTTCTCCCCAGGCAGCCAGTAAAGCAGCTCACCTCCTGCCTTCTGTTTGGCACAGATAACCAGTATGGAAAACCCCAGAGAGGGGAAGCACAGATGTGTTATGGGAGAGAGATGCTGCAGAAACGCTGACCAGACATTCTCTAACAGAAATGTGCCAGGTAGCAAGGAAGGAGGAAAACAACCTGCTCCCATGGACAGGCCCATCTCTTTCTTTCAATCCCATTTGTGGAAAAGGTGACTCAGGAAAACTGGAAAAGAAACCATGGGTAGTATGAAAGTGGGACAAGACACCATCTGTTCTCAAGCCTCACAGCTGGAAAGGACATAAACTGCTGGTCTGCAAGGGACACTCTGGTCCAGAGAAGGCCTGTAGGAAGAGGAGGAAGCTGCCTGCTGGGTTTCCTGTGCTGGAATTCACTCAGCACACACACCCCACCCACCACTGAGCTGGAGCACCAGAGGCTATACCGTTCTCCTACCTCGACCATGAACCCTCATGAAACACCATATCTGGAAACATCTGCTATGGGCATCCACTATATGGTGCAAAAAAAAAAAGACCAACCATAGGTCAAGACATGGGCACGAACCACCTTTGCAGTGCATATCAAATGCTGAATATGCTTGTGATATTGTAGGTATCACATCTCATCTATTTCTTACTCTAATTACAGTCCTCATTGTGGATTCAGAGTGGTAATTTCAGAGCTGATGTTCATGAAGTGTAGATGGAAAGGTGAGTAAATACTCGGTTCAACTTGTGCTTCACTGGAAAGAATGAAAGAAAGGAGAAAATAAAAATAAATGAAAAGAAAGTAAAAAGAAAAAAGATGGAAAAAGGAAAAGGAGGGAAAAAACAGAGGGAAAGTAATAAAGAAAGTGAAAAGAGAGAAGAGAGAAGAAAATAAGTGATAAAGAAAGAATAAAAATAGAGACGCAAGAAAGGGGGAAAGGAAAAGGGAAGAAGGAAAGGGGGGGAAAAAAGAGGAGGAGGAAAGTGGAGAAGAAAAGGAGGGGGGAAAAGGGGGGAAAAGGAACACAGGAAAGAAAGAGGTGGAAAGAAAAAGAGGGAAAGAAAAATGGGGAAGAAGAGAAAAAGACTGGGGAAAAGAAAGGAACAAGTATGAAGAAAGAAAAGAAAAGAAAAGAAAAGAAAAGAAAAGAAAAGAAAAGAAAAGAAAAAGGAGAGAGGAAAAAGAAAAAGAAAAAAAGAAAAAGCCAGCAAGCAAGAAAATCTAGAGAACTCATAGTTTTATGATACTAAAAGAAAAAACTCAAGTCATTTTTTAAAAAGTCTGAGTCCTTCCTAATAAGATGCCCAACAGTCTGTGAATTATCCAGCCATAAAACTTCCACTTGCATGTGACATTTGCTGGTAGGAATAAATCAGGGCTCAGAAAAGAGGAGCTGCTTTGGAGTTCAATGGGTATTATCCTAATTCTAAATGTATTAGCAGTGGTCTGAAAGCAGGACATTGTCATCCAGACAGACGGACAATGTTCATAACCAATGGTAATTTGTAGGAGGCATAATTTGCTACTACCAAAATAGCACAGCATGTGGGTTTTTTTGCCCTTTTTAGTCTATAGCTGTGTCGTTTCTTTTGGCTTGTTGAAAGAAATCTGCTCTGCACACGCGGAGCAAGAGCTCAGACCTTCAGTAGCTCATAGAAAACAGGTGGCCAGGCATCAGGGGAAACACAGCCTTTTGGAAAAAGCTAATAAAATAAGCAGATGATTACAGAAAATGGACATGAAAACAGCTTCTCTTTCAAAAACAGAAAGTCGGAGACAAACTAAGTTTAGACCGAGCAAATGCTGATTGAAAACACACCCTGTCACCACCTCTCTGAGTTTTACCAACACACGGAGTTTTCACCTAAAAAAAAATAAAAATTATTTAGGAAAAGAAGAATCATCCACTCAAGGCTGACCATTCCCAAGACACAAAGCTCAGTTTCCCCTGGCTAACCCGGCTGTTGGCTTAACATCAAACAGGCTGGGGAAAGTCAGGTTAAAATAGACTTGATGTCTTAAGGCTCCATCCCTGCCATCATCATCTCCCCATCAAACAACTGTACACAGCACTTACGTGAAAGCTGAAATTTGGTTAAGCCCCAATCCTTTAACTTTCCATGGGGAGAATGTTAGGAGTTATCTCTCCTGCATGCTCCAGACCACTCTCTTATATTGGTTATTTCATGGTGGAGATTCACAAAAAAAAAAAAAAATAGAAGAGGAGGGATGGAATATAAAGCAAAAACTCACCCCAGAAAAATAAATGCCTGTATCCCTAACAGAGCAACAGGGTGGAGCCAGCACACCCTTATATTTAGCTGCAGGCAAAGCCTTAAAGTTGTAGTGCATTTATTTTCCATGAATCACATAAATGCACAAGATCAGAAACTCCCCAAAGTCTTGTTATTTGCCCCACTCTGTCTCTGATGGGGCACACTGGGATTGTTATCCATTTTATTTTTATTTTCTGAACTCAGGAGCTTTGGGATGGATCGACAAGATCAACTGAAGTTACCTCAAGCTCAAGTAGTTGCATTTTCCCATAACCCTGGGAAAATAAATTCTCTTTTTTTTTTTTTTTTTTTTTTTTTATTGGGNNNTTTTTTTTTTTTTTACTGTGGAAAAAGGTAGTTATCAGGCTTAAATTAGACCTCATCATATTTAGAAAATGCTTAAGGACTGAGTGCTGGTCTCAAAAAAAAATCACTCCTATCTCTACCTGCCTCAACAAAGCAAGCCTGGGTGGCAGCCAAGGTCAAAGCCCATCTGCAGAGGGCTCAGTTTGCTGGTACATTCTACACAAGCAGACTCTGAGAAGAAGGGAAAACAGGAGCTGTGGAGAGGCGATGGGATCTGCCTCCAGAGGCCTCCAGAGGCCACATCCAGTCTGAACCACCCCACTGCCCCCCTCCTTGGCTTTACAAGTCACTTTCATGCCATGCCAGCCCCCCCTGGGCGCTCCGGCAGATGCAGTGCGTGGAATTGCAGCCTCCTTTGCCAAAGAGTGGGGACAGCAGAAGGCTCGGCCAGCTCATGAAAATGAGCATCTGCACTCTGCCACTTGCACAGCTGTACCGTGACAGCAGGGTCTGGAGACAGGGACACTGTGGAGGAAAGGGAAATGAGTCCATCACGCTACTGCAGAAGCTGCTGCTGACCTTCCAGAAATCCTCCCTCAAGCAGCAGGGAAAGAACTTAAGAGGACTGAACTGGAAATTTCATTTTCCTCAGCATTTTCCCTTAAACAGTCCAGCAAAGCTGAACACTGGAGTGTCTGCAAACCCCCAGAGAAGAAATCAACCATTTGTTTTCCAAGCAAGTCTAGAGAGTTATCCTCTCATTTTCTCTTTATTCCATCCAACACATTGTTCCTTCAGCAGTCCTAACACCTGAGAGCAGGACAATCCACAAACTGTGGGACAATCCACAAACTATGAGGACCCACATGTTCCAAATGGTAGCCATCACTGGTTCTACCCCCCCTTGGACACTAAAATGTGAAAGCACCAACCAAGCCCATGCTCTCTCCTGAAACCCTGCTTCCACTTCTAGCAATGCTCCTTGTCACTGATGCTTCAGCAATATTGACACCAAAGTCTACTTTTTTCACTCATTTTAAGAAAATTTTGAAAATATTTCTTCTCCTGCACCCCCTGAGTAGGAATTGCCATCCTTCCCACACTTCTCACTGTGGGTCAGGGAGCTTCCTTGAAGAAAGGCAAGATGCTGCTTGCCTTGTTCCCTGCCAGCATGATTCCCTAAAATAGGTAAGTACATGGGAGTGAAAAGCCATTTTATCTTCCCACCTGTGATTTCAGGCTGAAAGGCCATATGAGATCTCCCCTTCTGCACAGGGCTCCGTAACAGGATCTGACATTTACCCAGTGCTAAAGAAGATGCTCATGGGCTTAAGAGCATCAGATCAGCCTTTGGAATATGCAGAAATGATAGATCCCATCTCTGGAAGCATTCAAAGCCAGCTTGGATGGTGGTCTGAGCAACCTGATCTTGCTGAAGATGTCCCTGCCCATGACAAGGGGTCATGACAAGGTTGAAACTAGATGGTCTTAAAGGTCCCTTCCAACCCACACTGTTCTGTGATTCTCCTCCAAATCACTCCAGAACTGTTTGCAGGAGCTTCTTAACACAAGATGAAAGATCATAGAATAGTTTGGGTTGGGGAGGACCCTAAAGATGATCCATTTCCACCCCCTGCCATGGGCAGGGACACCTTCCACTATCCCAGGTTGCTCCAAGCCCCGTCCAACCTGGCCTTGAACATTTCCAGGAGCGTGGCAGCCACAGCTTCTCTGGGAAACCTGCAACAGTGATGAGGTTCAGCTTTACCACCAGGTTGCACCACTCCACAATGACAGCCAGGGCATGCCTTGTTACACAGCCACATCAGATGTGATTAGAAGTTGGTAATTAACTCATGACGCACACAGCAGAGCAGCTTTTCTTGCCGCACAGCCCATCGCTGGAGGGACACCATGAGAAAAAGAAAAATCCTTATTGTGTCAATGTACAGGCATTTGGAGACAACCCAGCAGCAGATCTTTTGACTGAAAGAGATATTTTTGCTTGTTTGTTTTGAACCATTGGTTGCCAGTGCAGGACCCCACACTGGGCATTTATCCTACCATACAATTTGCATGCCAGATGCTCTTTCGTCTCACTAATTGTTGAAACAAAGTGGATACTGAAAGAAGGCCTTTGAGGCTGGCAGGGGCTTCAAATACGGTCAGTGCTGAACTGATTCTGCCCCCAGTGAAGGAAACAGCAAATGCACGTTACCAAAATGCTCTCCTCTATTTTTAATAATAACATAAAAACAAAAGCATTAGAACAATGGTGAAAACCCTCAAAAATCCCTTCTCTGTTAGGGTCAAACTCCTTGCTGGCATCAAGCTTTCAGAAAGACGAGAGATGAATTTCAGAAATGGGCAAACCACCTCACTGGGTAGGTGGTTGCTGGGTCCAGCAGTAGCTTGATGCAGGCTCAGACAGTCACATTTTGGCAGGGGATTGGACTTTGAAGGTCCCTTCCAACCCAAACCATTGTGTGATTCTGTGAGTGTGCACACACACATGCAGATGCTGCTCTCCAGAGTAGGACACTGCAGTCTTAAATTGCAGTGCTCAACACAGAGCAGGGAAATGTCTCCAGCTTCCTCCATCCCCCTCAATATTTATGTTATAGCCACCCAGATTCAGTTTTTGCTGACTGTGCCCTTGCTCTCCCTCTGCCCTCTGCAGAATTTCATTAATCCTGCTTTGCCGGCTGGCGGGACAAACACTCTCTTATTTTTGTTTTATTCCTCCCCTCCCTCCCCTTGGCTTTAAAACACTTTCAGGGATGTCCCCCGGGTATCCACACATAACCTCCTTCATTACTGCCCAGGGTGAGACAACATTCTGGGGCTAAATGCTGCTGTTACAACCTAAGTCCTGAAGTGAAAACAGCACACTGAGCGTTTGGGACCCCACTGCTGAGGATCAGGACCCCAGCCCAGCATCCAAAGGGATCTCAGCACCACCACCACCACAGTGCAAACATCGTCCAGGGGAGATGTAGCCCTTAAAGGGTGAGGAGCCAGAGCTGCCAAAATGGAGTTCAAGTCCTGCAGCGACCCCGAGGAAAGTCAATTTGCAAGGAAAGCCAGGGACAGAACTCAGCATCCTCCCCAGTCAGCACCACCTTGCCTTGCACAGCACTGGCTGCATGGTTTTTCCCAGCACAGGAGCTCTGGGTTGATACCTAAATGTTCCAAAGTCACCAGCAAGAGTGGCTGTCAGGCCTCATCTCCCCCCACAATCTACCATCAGCAGAGACAAGCACCAAGGGTTTTTTCAAAAAACATCTTGGAAAGAATAACGTGCTCAACTGTTATTTACCTGGGTGGGAGTTGAGCACTTCATGCCATCAGTCCTCTCAGAAATTCCAGCTTAACTGCTACAATGAAAAGGAAATATTTTTCTACACAGGGGTTATTAGATGTTGCCATAGTGGCATGTGTGGGTGTGCACTTCGATATTAGCTAAAGGCCCAGATCTGCAAAGATGCACATAAATCACTTGACTCCCATGAAAACAGCAAGAACAGTCATAAAAATGACCCGAGCACTGAGATCAGACCCACTCAGACAACTTCAGTGTGTGCTACTGAGGTGTGAAAGAAGGAGAGAGAAAAAACACATAAAATTTTTATTCCACCTCATGGTCAGTTTGTTTGTGCATCGAGTATGCTTCTCTGTGTCGATATAACACCTACTAAACCCCACTTGGCTCCTCGCTGCTGTGATGGAAGGATGCATAGATGCTGTCTGGGGTTCCCTGTGCCCACCCTGGTGTTCCCCTCTCCCCTTGGGTCAGCAGCAGAGATCTGAGCTGTCACTCCAACAACCGTGATGCTTTTCCCAACCCTTTCTCTTTTCTTTTCCTGGTATGGATAAAAAAGCAGCCACGCAGTTGCAAAACAAAATCAGCAAGTGATGTGCAAGCAAAGAGCTGAGGCTGGTCGTGGCAGCCAGGGGTTTAAGGAATGGGAAGCTGGAAGGCATAAACACGTTACCATGAGATGCAGTGGTTAGGGAGGGCAGAAGGGAGGTCACAACCTTGCAGAGGCTTTTTTGAGAGATTTGAAGGCTGCCCAGCCTCACCTCCCACCCTTGGGCAGCAGAGAAAGGCAGCTGGTCCTTACTGCTCTGTCACTGCAACCTGAGACAGTGGAAGGTGTCCCTGCCCATGGCAGGGGGCTGGAATGAGATGAGCTCTAAGGTCCCTTCCAGCGCAAAGGTAGGGAAGGTAGGATTCTAGGATGGCTGGAGAAGACACTGAGAAATGACTGCAGGGATGCTTACCTGCTCTGAGTCACTGCCCAGCTTCCACTGCAGCTTTGAGGACCTCTGGCTTGGTCCACATGTCCAGCAGCACTAAGGTGAAATGGGCCTGCAGGCACACAGATAAAAGGATGCCCCTTCCACCCATTAGCACTTACAGATGAGCTCCATGCCAGCTGTGGGGTACAGCCAAGCCCCACATGGCACACAGAGAGATTGTCACAAGCACACTGTATCTCATTTGGCACAAAATCCCTCAATATAAAGTGAATGTGTAAAAAAAATAAAAGAATGCTGAACCACAGCTGAACCCAAAGGATCCCAGGCCAGGTCCCTGCTGCAGCTGCTCTGGCACCAAGAGCCCCCGAAATAAAAGCTTCTGAGTCTTATTTTCATATATTTCCTTCTTGTACAGAATGATGCTGGCTTATCTACTCCCTTCTGCCCCACAAACACACAAGTAACACCTTGCACACATCACCTCTGATTGCCTCCATAGTTCCTCCATGTGCTCTTTATGCAGGAACAATTAAGCTTTGCTCAACTTTTCCATTAACTCAAGCACCCCTTAGTCATGTCTAACGAACTCACAAGTTGCCCTGTTTTTTAATTTGACTCAAGACTCATGTCTGCTCTGCTCAGACACATGCAAAAGGTTCAATCCCTCAGTGCCTCACAGTCAAACATCAGTGTGGCTGCTCCTTGTCCCTGATCTGCAAAAGCTGAATGACTACATGAGATGCCAGACAGCTTGGAAATAGGTCCAGGATTTATCCTAGGAGTGTCTGGCTGCACAGAGATATTGCAGGCACCCTTAGGATTAATTTATTTAAAAGCATCCACCCCTCTGCAGTTGGGTGGTAACCAGATCACACAGCTCTACCATCACCGGATTCACTGGTGTCTCATATCACTGCAGATGTTTCCCCACTCAGGTCATTAGGGTCTCTGGCAAGGTTTTTATGCTCAAGAAATCTAGATTTTCAAATTATTCCTAGCTTTCCAACAAATTGGACCCTCAGCAACCACACAGTTCAAGAATTTCTGATGGGAGATATGTGGAGAGAGAAAGAGCCACGTCTGAGGTTTGTTTCCTTGGAAGCCAGGCTGAAAAATGGTACATGCAAACATGGACTGAATCAATTGATTGATCATGCAATCAATGCAAACACGGAAAAGTGTGATGATAACAGGCTTTGGGAAATTTAATGCATCCCCTTTGCCACTCCAGGCACAAAAATAATCATCAGGGAAAAAAAATGAGTCTAGACCAATCAAGGCAAAGTCACCCAGCTGAGCTCCCCTAAGCATTTGCCAAGAGGCAGAGAGGCAGAAGAGGAGTTCACCCTTTCTTTTACCATCTTGTGATACCTGCAGACTCAGGGAGGTGATGCTAGGCTTGGATTCATAAAGACAATTTTGCAGTCACAGTGGTTAGGGATTCATTTAGAGCTTGGCTTTGTAAACCAGAAAGCTTAATAAAAAAAAAAGACATGTAAGTCTCTGCATCTACAATTTTCAGTATGTCACCTGCCCAGGGCATCATCTCCACTCTAGTTTCAAAGGGAGGCATGATGATAGGAAGTTATGAAGCTCGTAATGTCTTCATGAAAATGAGTGACCTCATCAAGTGAGAGCAAGTAAGTGACACCACTGCAAGGAAAGCTGTAATGTGAGCTTGACACCTGACCATTCCAGCCAGAAATCCTTTCCTGAGAGCTGCTACCAGCTCCATCCCAACACCCTGCTCAGTATCCCCCTCATGGTATGAACTACTAGGACAGATCTCCAAAGGATTTTGTCCTCCAAGAATTCAACCCAATGTCTATGTGGATGGTTTTCAGCAGAAGGCACTGGACGTTGCCTTAGACAGTCTCATTCTCAGCAGAATCCAGGCCTTCATTAATGACCTCTGGCTGTACTGGAAACATTGGGGTATTAGCTAAAATAACTTGGGGAGAGATGGCCAAAAAGAGATGAGCACCACAGAACCTGCCCACTCACAGCATTTGGAGAAAACAGCCTGAATTTCACATCTTTCTCTGCCTTACCCCACTCTGATCCTCTCTCCCTTCGTCTCTCTCCAGTCTGCAGCATGTGGTGACTGTAATTACGGTTCACCTCGCTGCCATGCAGCCACACCACCTCCAGGTACTTAACTTCTTTTAATCTTGCTTCATGTTTCAGTCCCTGCAGCCCACTCGTGATGTCTGCTACTCTTCTTCCAACATCCTCAATTCATCAATAGCCATGTCAGGCTTTGACCTCCAATTTTCTAACTGCTCAGTTAAACCACTCTGCCACTGGCCTCGCTCCTGCCTTTGTTAAAAACGAGGGGGGAGCCTCATTTGCTTTCTTATTTGATCATCACTTCACTTCTGTGGTGTGCACTGCTTCCCCATCTCGAAAACCCATCAACTAGCCCCGTTCCAGACTGGCACTGGGGCTGTTGTTACCTTTAATGAGAAGAAATTATAGTTAATGCTTAATTTTAATTCCCCCTCCCCTCCTTTAATTTTTTTTTAATGGCTTTCCCAGAAAAAGCAGCTTTGGCAGAGTGCTGCCACCTGAATGCTAATGAACGCCGAAGGGACCTGACGTGTCTGCCTCCCTGCCAGACATCAAATTGATTTTCAAATTGCTTTGATGACATAAGGTGGTTTCACAGTTTGGACCTGTGTGATTACCTGAGCATTTATCTCAGTGGGCTCTTCTACTTGCCTGCTTTAAAACAACCCAGGCTGTTGGATTGGACCTTTGTGATGGAGGTTATCGTCCCCTGGGCTGCTGCCAGATCACAGGAGTGCAGTCTGAATTTGGATTATTTGGATATGGCTCCTGCCTTGAGCCTCCACAAACAAGATTGTGGAGGCCAGTTTGCAGATGAACATCTACTACATCTTTAGCCTTCCACTTTTGGAAGACAAAAAAAAAAAAAAAAAAAAAACCCCAAAGAGGGGGGGGCTGCCCTATTGCTGGAAATATTCAAGGCCAGACTGAAAAGGGCTCTGAGCAACCTGACCTCGTGGAAGATGTCCCTGCTCATTACAAGGGAGTTGAACTAATGGCCTTGGAAATTCTGTTCCAAACCAAACCATTTTAAGATTCCAAAACATAGATGGTTCAGCGCTAGGTTGTCTAATGAAATTAAAAAATAAATTTCACTTGGGAAATTTCAGCTGTTGTGCATGGGCTGGGATAGTATAAGACTTATTGGCTTATATTCTCTCCTTGGCCAAAAGCATGAGGATGAGGAGGGATGGGCAATCAGAGAGCTAGAGGATGTACTGAGGAGCCAAGAGGTCCCAATGGAGACATTGCAGAGCTCAGGCACACTCGTCCTTCCTTCCAAACACTCACGTTCTGAGTGGATGCTGGATGGGAAGGAGGTGCAGCTGACAGAAGGGAAATACGACTTAGTGATGGCTGAGACACTCCTTCATGAGCAAATGAGCAAAGACCCAAGCCCAGAAGGGAGGAGAACACCACTTGCCAAAGGGAAACCTGAGCATCGCGTCGCGCCAGGCGCCAATTTTAGGTCCGTGGGAAAAGGCAGCAAAGCAAGGCCAAAAATATGACCCTTATTTCTAGGACAGGAGAACACTCAGGATTTCAGAGTCACTCAGTCCACTGCCTAGTGAACAAAGACCAGGTCATCAACTTTGTCCTGGTCAGAGGGGTGCAAATAAAAGGCATAATTTGCTGCAGGCTGAACTCAGCCTCCAAACCAACATGGATCAGAGACTGGGATAAGGGGGAGCGAAGGGAAATACAAACCACTCGCATTAACCTGTGGGTAACATAAGCACTGGCCCCAAAGATAGTATTTCTTTTATTCCCACGCACGGCTGTATCTCAGTACGTGCAACAGCTGGAATGTGAAAGGCTGGAGTGCAATTTATGGAGTGCTTTGTGATGCCAAGGGATGAGGGGAACAGCAGGATAGTATTTATTATCACTATTTTACATTAAAAGGAGCACGGCTCATCGGTAGTTTACATTTCTGGGGCATCTTTCATCTCAAAAGATAACAGAAGCATCCTGCTAATAAGGGGGGTTTGAGCCAAAGAGTAGCCACTGCCTCTGCCCAGGCTAATAAATATATATAAATAAACATATATACATATTCAAAAAAATATATGAGGGGCCAGAGAAATTCAAATCATCACCTTCAAGTGCACCCATTTACAGAATCACAAAATCACCCTTCTCCCCAGATCTCTGAGTGAACCCTTGCCGTGCACACATGAAGAAATAATCAGCATTTAGCAGCATTTCTCTGCCTGCTTTGTATCGCCACACAGGCACTCCCCCTTTGCACTATATAAAGAAAAAAATAAATCACAGGCACCCTAAATAGATTCGAGGGTGGGGTTTTCTTTCAGCCAGACAAGCATGCACTTCTTTGACACAGATCCTGCTGGGTCTGGAGAAGGATAACCATGACACAGGTTACAGAAGGCCCTGGCCACCCAAAACGCTCACAAGCTGATCAGTGGGAGATCCTAGAGTCCATGAGGGCTTCACACCCATCTGTGGGGTCCTCAGCACAGGAAAGACATGGATTTGCTGGAGCAAGCCCAGAAGAGGCCAGGGAGATGGTCCCAGGGCTGCAGCCCCTCTGCTCTGGAGCCAGGCTGGGAGAGCTGGGGGGGTTCACATGGAGAAGGGAAGGATCCAGGGAGACCTTGGAGCCCCTTCCAGAGCCTAAAGGGGCTCCAGGAGAGCTGGAGAGGGACTGGGGACAAGGGCTGGAGGGACAGGACAACAGGGAATGGCTTCCCACTGCCAGAGAGCAGGGAGAGATGGGATATTGGGAAGAAGTTCTTCCCTGTCAGGGTGGTGATGTCCTGGCACAGGTTTGGCAGAGAAGCTGTGGCTGCCCCATCTCTGGAAGTGTCCAAGGCCAGGCTGGATGAGGCTGGTCTAGTGGAATGTGTCCCTGCCCATGGCAGGGGGGTGGAATGAGATGATTTTTAAGGTGATCTTTTGATCCCTTCCAACCATTCTAGGATTCTGTGATATCTCTTCCCACTGTGCAAAATGGAGATGTCTCCACTGACAGGTGCAAACCCTGGTACAGCAGGGACGTGCATAAAACAGCCCAACAGTGAGAATTCATCCTTCTTTCAGGATTAGGGCCATAGCAGCTAAAGCAAAAGAATAACAACTATCCAGAGCAGGTATAATTTTACCAACCAAGCTATCCAAAGCACTTCTAGATCCCATCCAAAGTTTGCTGCTGCCACAGAAAATGAATTTTGCCTTGCACTCTGTGGCAAAGAGAGCTACAAGCTGCATTTTACAGACACAGTTGTTTCCAGTATGAGTAACAGAAAATGTGTTTTCCCCACATATGGGCAACCATCTGAAGGCCCTGCTACACCAACACTGAGGCAGAACCAAGCAAATGTTTGGTGACATTTCCCTATTGCTGTCTCATGTTTAATAAGCTTTAAAAAAAATAAATCTTGCTTTTGTGCCAGTTAAGTCTATTTTAACAGCATAAAAATCCTCCAGAGCTCAGCAGCAGCAGACATTGAAGCAAGTCAGGTAAAAGTAATGGGAGAAGGGAAAATGTAAACTCAAGCATCTCCCCTCTCCTCCAGGGAACAGCAATGCCTTGCTGTTAGCAATTAAAGAAACAAAAGCTATGAGGGTGCTGCCATCCCTCTGCACACAGCTCTTCCCAAACCTCGGATATGGATGACAGCTACTGGATCCACACTGTGCAAAATGTTCCTCCAGAGATTTGAGACCTCCCTCTCGCATGTCGTGGCATTGACAGCTCTGAGTCACCAGTGAGATTCTGAGATTCTCCAGCAAATCCAGTGGGATCTCCACACATCCCAACCAACCCTGACTTGCTTTTGGGATGCCTTTGGAAACTTTGCCAGTTAATTAGGGTAAAGGAAGTGAACACATCCAGCTCTGACCTCCAATGTCCTCAGCTCCTCCGTTTGGTGGTGTTGCCCTCGCAAATAGCCTGCCAGTGTTTTGGCAGGAACAGGCTGTTCTCTGCCTCACAGGAGCAACTGGTAGCATGACAAGAGAATTACATTCCCATGGATTGCCAAGGGGGAAAAAGGTGCAAAAGATTTCATGCTCTGGTTTGGAAATTCAGCAGCTTTTTCAGTGTAATTTCTGGAAAATCCTGTCATTTTACATTTTGGGGGTTTTTTTTTTCAATCTCAGCTGTTTCCTTCCTATTGAACACCCCATCGTTTCCTCTAGAACCCGGAAAAAAATTAGTAGAGACTCACTCTGATGCAAAACTCTTTTCTTAGCAATTCTTCAAACCCAGGGAACGACTACAGTAGAAAGGAGCTGAAGACAGGAATGAGCTGAGGGCTGATCCTCAATGATCATTTAAGCCTCTGGCATCCCTCATTTTGATAATGCTCCTCCCTGGGCTCCAGCAGGCAGCATGATGCATCTCCTGCCCAAAATGCTTAGGAAAGAACATACATTAGTGCCTGCAAAGAGGGTACGTCAAGATCAATGGCTTGTTGCAGCCCCTAGAGTGGGACAGTCTCACTCCACCACCAGAAGGGTGGTAATGAGTCCTACAGAGCAAAGTGTCTTGCATCACTAAGCTGTCTGTTGAGCTCACTCTCCAAAAAAAAAGGGCATTGACCTGAAAAAAATCACAAAGTTTGCTTTTAGGTGGGTAGGAAGATGGCAGCAAGAGAGAATGGGCAGCACAGCAGCTTAGAATTGTTAAATCATAGAACTGCTTGAGGTGGAAGGGACTGTCTAGTCCAATCCCTCCTTGCCATGGGTAGGGACACCTTGCATTACCCCAGGTTGCTCCCAGCCCTGTCCAACCTGGCCTTGAACACTTCCAGAGATGGGGAATCCACCACATGGCTGTTCTTGGTGGGCTCAGCCAGGAAAATGCTCCATAAGCTGTAGTGCCACCTCCCCAGAGTGCCTCATCACCCCCTTTAGCCCCACAGTGGTCCCTCGGTAAATCCAGCCACCAGGTCACTCAGGGCCTCACCTGCTTTACCATGGAGCCCAGGGTGGCCAGCCAGGGCTGGGATGCTGGACTGGGCACCATGGGCATGCTTACAGCCCTGCCATGAAGTCCTTCTTTAGGATCACATGATGTTACTGGGCTGCTCCTGCATGTTCCTGCTTGGGTTTCCCATCATTTTCCCAATTTCCAAACTAGGGCATTCCAGGAGCTTGAAGAGGTGAATAAATTAATTTTTTTTTTTTAATCCAATGGCATCTCCTACTTGTGCTAATAGTAAGAGGAAAATAGCTTGAGTCAATGAGAAACAGATTTGAGGGAAAGGGTTCACCAAGATGGAAAAAGATTGCCACCCCTACATGTTTTGTTTGAATCAAAACAAAATGTATTGGTTCACTACCAAGTCTTGTTTAACCTTTCCTGCTTCTAACTGCTAACTGTAATTTCCAAACAAAAAGTTGAAAAGCTTCATTTAGAACATGTCAAAAAGAAAATGTTTTGGCATTTCCAAAATGACACATTTCATTTTGACATCTCAAATGAAATGCCTGGACATTAAAAATAAATTAACTCTCCCTGGGGATTTTCAACATGTCCGGTTGCCAAATTCAGTTGAAGCTTATGAATAGTCCAGGCTTTCCCAAATCTGACTGCTGAATTCACAGAATCCTAGAATGGTTTGGGTTGGAAGGGACCTCAAAGACCATCTAATTCCAATCCCTTCTGCCATGGGCAGGGACACCTTCCACTATCCCAGGTTGCTCCAAGCCCCATCCAACCTGGCCTTGGACACTTCCAGGGATGGGGCAGCCACAGCTCCTCTGGGAAACCTGTGCCAGGACCTCACCATCCTTATTGTACAAAATTTCTTCCCAGTATCTAATCTAAACCTACTTTAATTAACTTACACTGGAAGTTCACTTTGGTTTTGGTCCAGACTGTGATGCTGATACCTTGAAATGCCCTTAAGGATGATCCACCTCTGTGCATTCCCAAAAGTTGATCTCCAGCCAACATCTCAAGCCTAGAAATATTTACACCTTACAAAAACATTATATATGAAGAGAATGGGTTAGCCTATGACCCGACAACAGGCTTTCAAATTATTTTAACATGTGTTTCACTCCTAACATACTCCTGTCATTCATGGGGATTAATAGTTGTTATTAATCACCTGATTTGAAGGCACAGGAGAAAACCATCTCCCTGTGGACAAGCTGGAGGGAATATTATTTATCTGCTAGCACTAACACATAATAAAAACAATTTCTGAGTAGATCTCACCTCACATACACAGACAACCATGTCACACCATGAATGATTTGCAAGGCTTTGGAGGCAAGACAAAAATCATCCAGCAATGACAACCAAGGGTATTGCCTCACAACCCCTCTCCAGATGAGTAACACTCCTGCAGATAAGCACATCCATCAACCAAAGAAGATTTCTGGGGACACAAGATGGGTCGCACCCACCCAATAGGCTGGTGGTGGGACTCAGCAGAGACTCCAAGACTGGCTGCAGTGCTCACCAGGAACTTGGCCTGTCCAACACAGTTGTCAGCAGCTCCATCCTGGTTCTAGAAAATGTCACACAGAATTACAGAATGGTCTGGTTTGGAAGGGAACTTAAAGATCACCTAGTTCCAACTCCAACCACCATGCAGATGCCACTCACTAGGTCAGGTTGCTCAGGGTCTCACCCAACCTGGCCTTGAACACTTCCAGGCAGCCACAGCTTCTCTGGGTAACCTGTGCCAGTGCCTCACCACCCTCAGATGTTAACCTTTGCTAACATCTGTGCTAAATCTCTCCTCTTTTCATTTCAAACCACTCACCCTTGTCACAGTCAATGGTTCCAATCCAGCTTGGATAGACAGTAGCTGAGGGAAAACTTGCACCACTAGGCTTTAATCCACCACCATTCCAGTGTGATCTCACTGTGTGACTGATGGACCAAAGTGCTTCTGAGCCAGTAAAGGCCAGGAGAACGTGTCTCTGGGCATGGTCAGCAAGGTACCAACTTTTTCCATCAGCAAGAAATCTGAAAACAGAGTCCTCTGTCATCACCTTATCCCCGTTTTGCTGTGGAAGCTCGGGGAGGTTGCTTTCCCTGTTTTTACTTCTTAACACTGTAATTTACTCAGATTGAAAGGACTTAGCACCAAAAACAAACCTGAGAACAGGACAGAAAACCAACCTGCAACAAACTTCCACTCTCCTTGATTTCTACAAAGTCTAACTCAAAATATTCTTGCTGTCTCCACCAAGACCCTTAACAGGGCTATTGGAGGTCTGAAACTGACTCTCCTCCAGCACAAGCTTCACATTGAACTAAAGAATAACTTACATGTTTATACACCTTGCTTGCACAGCACGGTGCTTGTAGGCTAGAGGCTCAAGTTCCTTCTTCTGATTCACTCCTTGAGTGACTCAAACTATTTATTTGAACTTGAATCCACATGAGGTTGAGAACAGCTCAGGCTTTGGCTCAGCTCCAGCTGCACTCCCATTGTCCACCATATAAAAGCAGGTATCCTGGCATGGACATGGGAGGTATGAAACACAGAGGATGATAAAACACTGCTTTTATAAGACACCTGCAGAAAAAAAGCATTAATGCAATAGCAACCAAAAAAGAAAAAAAAAAGGAGATCTGTATTTTGCTTTTCTTTCCTGTTGTCCTTTCTCTGGATCCCTTTACCTCTCGCCTTTTTGAGGTTAGGGACAGAAGAACCAGCCTCTTCGCATTCAGCCTTTTCTCCATTCTCCACACACTTCTGTATTTAATCCATGCCCTTCTGTAGATTTTTAACTTCCAATGCCTGAAGCTCAGATAGCGTCCCTTATTAAAAAAAGTTGGCTCTTCACCTGGTGAACTATAAAAAAAAAAATTAGAAAGCAATCTTACGAGAAATACAGAGCTCCTGAGATGCCTAGAATGACTTGTGTTGGAAGGGACTTTAAAGATCATCTAGTCCTACCCACCCTGCCAAGGGCAGAAACACTATCCCAGGTACTCCAAACCCTGTCCAACTTGCCCTTGTCCAACCTGCAGGAATGGGGCAGCCACAGCTTCTCTTGGCAACCTGTGCCAGGGTCTCACCATCCTCACTGCCAGGAATTTCTTCACAATACCCACCTAACCCTGCCCTCTGTCAATTTAAGGCTATAAATATTTCTAAGGAGGATGCTCCTTTTGTCTGGACCCCTAAACTGAAAACCATTGGGTATAAATTCAGATCTGGGTTTTCCATGAACTAGAATCCCCTAGCTGAAGGCAGTGAAGGAAGTCCTCTTGAGCATTCCAGGTGTGTTAGCACTGGACCAATGCACTGAGGTGGCATATCCAAGACTTGACACACATGCACTCTTCCAGGCAAGATGCACTAAAGATTCCCTGAGTCTCTTCTGCAAGAACGAGTCCTGACCTTGTTGATTGGCACAGCAAATAATTTTGGTAACTATTTTGCTCGTGTAGAAGTTCTCTGTCATTCCAGATGAGTCAAGTATCCTCTGCATCCTACTGGATGAGGTATTTTTTGCCCTCCAACACCATATTCAGAAACATCCCAAACATGAGCAGTGACTCACCCAAAGGATTAATGGCAAGGAAGGGCATCAGGCATTGGAAAAGGGGTTCCTGGACTCCTGTTTTGACATTTAAGGTACAATGTAAATGCACTTCATTGCAAGCACTATCTGATGAGCTCTGCTCAAGATCACATTCAAGGAGCAGCAGCTCCTGGAGTACAGTAGAGTATAAATGGGCGCTAACATCGTGTTTTGCTGTTACATTAGTATTAATCCCCTCAGTGGCTAAACTGTGGGAGGCTCATGAAACCTCTCTCTTTTCCCCAATCTATAAGTGAAAGGTCTTCAGCAATTTCCATCCAAACAACTGTGCTTGGTGAATAACGGGACCATTCACAGAGTATAATTTTATGACCTCATGGAAGCAATTTTAGCCAAATTGTGCTTCCTTTTTTTGAAGTGTAGCCTTTGGTGAGGAGAGATTGTTCACAACCACAGAAGCAACAAAAATACACATTTTTTTACTTCCATTTCCTTTTGTGTGTGTGTATGTGTGTGTGTGTGTGTGTGATTTATTTCCAAAATACCTGCTGTCTGTCAGAACGATGCTTCTCTGACAGAGCCTATAACCATCACTCAAAGACCATGGTATCCCACAAGAGTGCAGTGGAAAACGAGAGGAAAGCCTCTCTGGGTAGATATCTGAAGTTTTCATCTGAGGATAGGGAGTGGATTAACTGAAAGAAAATTAAATAAGCTCTAAGGTTTCAGCTCACTGCTGGTACAAGCAGGTGCAAATTCCAATCCAGAGCCAAAGCCACATCCACAACATCTCTCTGAAGATAGCTGGATTATCACTGCAGAAAATAAAATCACAGAATGGTTTGAGTTGAAAGGGACCTTAAAACTCATTTTATTCCACCCCCTGCCATGGGCAGTGACACCTTCCACTATCCCAGGTTGCTCCAAGCCCCATCCAACCTGTCCTTAAACACTTCTAGGAATGGGGCAGCCACAGCTTCTCTGGAAAGCCTGTTAACAGTGTTTGAGTGCACATGGGGATGTAGGGAAGAGTGTTTCAATCACTAGATTGACAAAGGGCAAAATACACTCTAAAATTAAGGCGAGACAGATCTAGGGCAGTTTGATAGACAAGAAAATCATTAAATACTTATTCTGGATCTGTGTTCCATTGTTTCCCCAGCATTCTTCTATGTCTGCATCCTTTTGCCTGTCTCTTTTTACAAGGTGAGCTCTTCAGGATGCTGGTTTTATCCTAAACTTCTCTGAGCCTGGAGTCCTACCTGCTGCCAGGATCTACCTACAGCAAAGAGTTTGGCTCCCATCTTCTGTCTCCTTCCCATCCCAAAATTTAACACCAGGTTTTGCTACATGCCAAGCTCTGTATCTAAATTCCTTCCATGTAACCCCATTCCACTTATCACACTGTCATAACCAAACCATTAAAAAGATGAGAGAAACATGAGATGGAGAGAGACACATCTCCCTGAGACAGGAATCATTCATGTGCCTATAGACCAGCAGAAAGGTATCCACCAGCTGAAGAAGGGACATCCAAAAGACACCTTGATACGTTCTTAAGGACAAAACAGAGGACACAACACAAGCAAAGATTTTCCAAGCTATTCAAGACAGATTAAAACATAAAAGCAGCTTCTTGGCTGGCCCACACCTGCAGCAGCCCAGCAATAGATGTGAACAAAACGCTGTTTCCATTCCAGGTGTGATGCATTTTGGGAAGATGCGTGTTGTCCCTGAAAGACCCTTCCACTCCAGGCACAGCACACACTGTCACGGGCACTCTTTGGCTCTCACAGTTACTCGATTTACTAGAAAGACTAAACAAAGCTGTACTTGCCAGCAATAAAACCCTTTTCTGATGGCATCATTGCAGACCCCACTCATGGATTAATTCAGAGGCTAGCCATTACCTAATAATTAGAGGATACTATTATGCAAATAATGCAAATTGATTAAACTCTCACTTATTAATCTAATACAGTCTTATCCTTGCTGTTTTTGAATGCATCCCAGGCAAGCATCTACAATTTTTTTAATCATAAGAGTGACAATCTGTGGGCTGACACTTCTTTAAAAGATGTCTTTAATATCAAAATAAAATAAAATAAAATAAAGTAAAACTGCCTTGTCCCCTGAGTGTACCAGCTATAATGAGATGTTCACTCAATCTCCTCCAGCTTGCTGGGTTGAGGGAGATAGGACATTTCCTTCCCAGAAATCTCATCCATCTCCCAGAAGGCTGTTTCTTCCCGTTGAACAAATCTGGGCACCCACAGTCCTGGCTAAATGTTTTTCTGGCCTTCACCCAAAGCAGACTTATGGGAAATACAGAGCTCCTGGGAATCACAGATTCACAGAATAATTCAGGTTGGAAGGGACCTTTAAAGGTCATTTAGTCCAACAAATCTGCTGTGGGCAGGGACATCTTCAACTAGATCAGGTTCAGAGCCCTGTCTGAACTGGTCCTGAGTATTTTCAGGGATGGGGCATCCACCACCTCTGTGGGCAACATTGGGAGGCACCATTAGACATTAGGAAAAAATTCTTCACAGAAGGAGTGACTGGCCATTGGAATGGGCTGCCCTGGGAAGTGGTGGAGTCATCATCTCTGGAAGTGTTTAAAAAAAAGACTGGATGTGGCACTTAGTGCCATGGTTTATTTGAAGAGGTAGTGTTAGAGGTCTTTTCCAACCTAGTTAATTCTGTGATTCTGTGATTGCATCCCTCTTCTTTCTCCTCCAACAGCCAAATATCTCTGCTCCCTAACAGAAACTTGTACTGCAGGGAGCAAATGCTTCCTCCTAAGCCACAGCCTTCTCCTGAGATGCAGCATCTCCTCTCACTGACAGGTGGTTTCTTGCTGGTGTGTGCGTTTTACATCACGCCACAGACCTGCAACACAACTCCGAGACAATTTTTAAGAACCATACTTACTGTCACTGTAGCAAATCACCCTCTGGCTCACGTTTTTGGGATTTTTTCCTACCACAGGGACCTCACTTTTCCCAGACTGTGTGTGCAGAGCAGGGCTGGGAGTGCCTTACACCACCGATGTCATCAGCCACCAATGTGAGGGATTGGAGGCTGGATGCCTTGTTTTGCAGTTCTTGGTGTGACTCAGAACAGCCTGGGAATTACACTTGGAATAAGTGATTAAAAACCCTGACTACTCCTCCATTACCATGCAGGGATAACGCTCCCAGCAGAGCAATCAGTGCTGCACCCTTGTAAATGAGAGCAAAATCAGAGATGCTGCCCAGTGAGGACAAATGACACCAGCAGTAATGAGAGCTGGTACTCCTCCAGACTGTTCCCTGGATATGTGGAGATGGGAATAAGGGCTTTGAAAACCCATCGATGGGAGGGGAACCACCCACACTGAATTTAGTGATGCTCTGATCCCCAGCACAGAGTCACCTCCTGCAAAAAAACCTGTCTCCAAGATGCCAGTCTCCTCCTGGCCAGTATTTGCAGGCAGAATCTGTTTGGAGAAATCTTCTCAGGCACAGCAGGCATTTTGAAATGGAGGTGTCCAGACCCTCAATCACATTTTATATCTATCTCAAGCATTAAAATATGATGCTCGGGTTTTCTTGGTAGGGAAGGAATCCTGGTGGGAAGAAGGAAACAGGATTTCAGAGGAGGAAATAGAAAGCAAAGGAAGGGTTTAAAGGGGAAGGGAGGAGGCGTTTTGACTCCAAGCAAAAAAACTACAGAAAAAATAACTTGTTTAGATGGTCTCCTGTGGATCTGGGGGCCTGAAATTCCAGCCACCTCCACCCACAGACAAGCAAAGAGCTGGAGCATCAGAAAGACCTGCAAGATCCCTCCTTGGTAGTCTGTTACAACTAGTATGTGGGTATCAGCTGGCTGTACAAATCACTATCACAAGGAGTAGATGGCAAATTCTCCTCTATTCTTCTGGAAAGCTCCACACTTTTGCATTCTCTTCTTTCCAGGAGCCCCATAAAACTCCCAGAGCTTGGAAGAAAAGTATCATCTCTGCTCCTCCACCTGGGAAAAAGAGCACAGGAATTCAATTGCCAGATAAATAAACCTATGTGCTTGGGTAGTCCCACAAGGGATTAACTTACAGACTTCACAGCTGAGGACAGGGGATTCCAGCCCTTACTTAGGTACCCACCAAAATCAATTTTATGTACCTCAGTTTAGAGTGACCTGCTCAAGGCCATGCATGGAGCCTGAGCAGAATCCACACCATGCAAGTCACTAGACATTAATGTGAAGAACCCACGGAGGGTTTAAAAGGGAACATAAAACCATTCTCCCACTCAGATCTGAACTACTTTGCATTTTTCCAAGCCTGTTCTGCCCTAAAGCATCAACTCGCCCATCAAGCAGCTGGATCTCAATCCCTGACCTTTGCTCATTGGCAGAAATTAGCAGCACCACCACAGCACCGAGCTCCAGCCACCCAGCAGATGGGACTGAGCTGTGTGTTCCTGCCTTGTCCATCCATAGGCCTCTCTTTCTGGAGCCATTCTTCCCACCTACCACCTACTGCATTGTACACAGTGGTGCTACCACATGCTAATGGGATCACAGAATCCCAGAATCATTTTGGTTGGAAAAGACCTCCAAGGCCATTGAGTCCACCCTCTGCCCTATTCCCACCTTTTCCCCCCAGCCCAGAGCACTGAGTGCCACATCCAGTGGTTGCTTGGACACCTCCAGGGATGGGGACTCCAAACCTCCCTGGGCAGCCACTTCCAAGTGATAAACTTCTCTGTGAAGATAGACACTCCTCGACTGTAGTTAGCTTTACTGGATGACCAGCAGCCTAAGGCTCCCCATCTCTTTCTCACTGCCTAATAACTCCTTCATTGACCTCTTTCTTTCCAGGCAATTACCCCACCCATGCCAATCCATTACTGCTTTCTACAAAGTTTGCAAAGATCAAAATGATGAACTTTGGGCTTCAGAGGAAAATCCAAATCATCCATTTTTTCGAACTTTGTGTGTAGTTTGTACAAGTTTTATAAGGCAACAGTTAGTCAGTGCAAGTCAGGGTCATTTCACTGCAGACCTTAACATCTTCTACCTCCTGAAGGAGGGAGACATCAGACAAACCATAGCTACTGGCTTTGAGCATTGGCTGAATGTTCTATTATCATAATTCCCTGTCCATATTAGAGAGAGGTCCACAGACCTTGCCAAGAGGGCATATTATCATGCTAGGCAAGCTACTTGCAACATCAAAGACAATCCTTGCCCTGGAAAAGCAAAGAGTTGCTCCAGGGGCAAGGCAGTGGAAACACAAAACCTAGAGTGACCTGTTGTGGGCACACGGGCAGGTAGTGGCCAAAGGAGGGAAACACCCAGGTGTCCCCCCCAGGGGTACCTCACCTCCTGGGATGAATTCCAGTCCTCAACATCAGCTTTTTGCTAAATGCCCTCACCTCACTTCTTCGCATGAGCTGACCTGTTCTGCAGCCACTGTGGAGATGAGCAGCATTCCCATACACAGATAAGCCAGGATCCAGGAGGAACCATAGAAGGGTCTGAGTTGGAACTGACATTTAATTCAACCCCCTGCCATGAACAGGGACAAGTTCCACTAGACCAAGTTGCTCAGAGCCTCACCCAAGCAGGTCTTCAGTGTTCCCAGGAATGGAGCATCCTCTACATCTCTGGGCAACCTGTGCCAGTGTTTCACCAGCCTCATTTTAAAATCCTTCTTTATTACAACTAGTTTAAGTGGACCCTCTTTTAGTTTAAAATTCTTACCTCCTGTCCTACTGCAAAAGGCCCTGCTAAGGACTCTGTCCCCACCTTTTTGGAAGCCCTTTTGGCACTGGAAGGAGCTCTGAGATATTCCTGGAGCTTCCTCTTCTGCAGGCTGAACTGGCCAAGTTCTCTCAGCTTTTCCTCATTGGAAAGGTGCTTTATCTTATCCACAGTCCCCTGCAAGCCAAGGTGACCTCAGCAAACTCCAGCACGTGTCAGAGGGACAAAAAAAGGTCTGTGCTCTGGGACAGTGGTCCAACATGACTAAAACACTGTGCGCAAGTGTGCTTGCATGTGCCTTTGTGATTGTGTGGGCATGTACTGTGCAACCATCTCCTCCCAGAGTTGTACCTGCATCTTCCAATCTCCTCCAACACCCAGGACAGCCCTGCCTGGGTGTAAATCAAACAACTCCAATGCCTTCATTGCCCAAATCTGTCCTTCTGCCTTCCCACTTGGGCAACACAAAATGGGAAATAGCCTTGAAATATTGACTATAATTACAGTATGGTAGGTCTTAGATGTACCAGAGGAGAACAGTCCTCCCCTTCCTGACATTCCCAGTATTACATATCACAACAAATGGCCCAAGGGAAATCTGTGGAGCTGGATGTAAATGTTTTAATGCACTCATGATAAAGCTTCTCAGTACTTAATGTCCACTGCCAAAAAATTGGGCTGCTCCTCATGCTTGCATCTCTACCCAGGCATGCATCCTCATGTGTTGTACACCAGGAGTCCTGCAAAATCCACCTGCTCTTACAAGTATTTATGACTTTCCACTAAAAGAGGTCTATGTCCCTTTTCTGTTCCATTTAAAAAAAAAAAAAAATAAAAATTAGAGAGTGGACAGGCAGCTACGAATTTCTGAGGTTTGACAGCCCATAATCAGAGATGAACTCATCCAAAATAGAAGGAAACAACCAGGAAACAAGCCCCTGAACTGTTTCCCATTCATTTTTAGCAAGAAAACCAGGTGAGAGCACAGCAACTGCTATTTACCCTCTGAGTCACGGGAAACAGCACCCAAAACAGATGCCCTGACCAAAGCTTTGCAAAACTCAAAAAAAACAAAATGAAAAAAAAAAAAAATTATACAGACGACTTGAGGCAAGTCTCAGGGCTTGCAAATTCCCTGTGAAATCCAGGCTTCGGATAACGAAGAGCTCCAGGGCTGAGGTCAGGCTGCCACCGAGCACCTGCACTTAGCAATGCATCATTGACCGAATTCTGCTCGGGGCATCAAAGCCCCACAGACGTCACCGGCTGCACAGTCTGGCCCAGTAACCCGTAATTTCTCTGTAATCAGAAGCAACAGGGTGAGAGTTTTAGTGTCCATGCATAATTCATGTCTTCTGGCATGGCTGGGGAAGCGGGAGATGAGCACCACGGCCGGCAGCAGTGGATGCAACGCCAAGGGACTGCACACCCCAATAACCAAAGAAGAGCTCCAAGTGCCCTGTAGCATTCCAAAGGCAACTGGGAAAGTATCTTCCCCTCTCTCCCTGCTCCCCGCCTTGCCGTATCATCCCAGCTTTTCCCCTACATTCCACACACAGCAGTAACACATGGATAGTTTCCTTGTGGGTGCTACCTACAACACTTGTGGGTATCTGCTGCTCCTCAGCAAGGACAAGGGCTGAGGATCTTGCTCACACACATCCCTCTCTGTCACAGAGGATAAGAAAAAGCCAATTGAGTGGCTGATCAGCTGCAAGCACTTTTCAGTACTCCAGATATGGCACATCTCACACTCTAAAGGTATCTGTGGCAGTTTGAGAACACCCTAAAGAACTACTCCCTTGTAGCATGTGCTGCTACTTTCCTTCCCATTCCTACTGCTGGTTGATCATAAACATCATCATCCCAGATAGCTTCCTCCTATCAGACCTCCAGTATACAACTCCAGACATAAGATGCAGCCCTCACCTCACCTGTGACCCTTGCCCCTTATTCCCACACCCAAGGAAGCTGCTTTTCCCTTTTTCTCTTTTCTCTTTATTTTCCCTTGTTGTTCCTCCCCAGCCCACTCTGCTCCCTCTCTTACACTTCCATGCCCTGTAGTCCTGGTTTTGGACATCCTTGGAGAACCCTGAGAACATCTTGTACCAAGTTTTACACAACCCCAAAACACTTATTCCTAAAACTATAATAAACTCACTCCACCAAGGGCAATCACTCCCTTTAGCCATGTGGCTTTCCAGAAAGATATTTCCTCACCTGGGTACCCGTGGATGGGTTTCACACCAGGGTCAAGGCTCTACCAGGTCCCTTCCATGAGCAGAATCACAACTCCACTGGCACAGGAGTCAAACTGAGAGCACATACCAGGGATTCTCTCCTCTGTTTAATATCAAAAAGACACAGGACTGAGAACAGAAATCATTCAAGTCCACATATCAGGGACAACAACCACAGTGCCACCACATCACATCTGGTGAAGCAGTAGCTGCTGCTCCTTCGAAAGGTCCCCGTTCCAGAAATTCAAGGATGCTCACAGTGGCAGCTGCAACCCAAGCAGAAGCAGCAGGAACCTTCTGCTGGGAAAGGGCAGTCAGTAAAATGTCCCAGAAATGGGGGTCAGGTCCTGCTGCAGCCAAAACATCTGTGTCTCTCTGAGGAGGGCTCTCCACTCAGCACAATGGAGCGCAACCACATAAATACCAGCCCTGACTGAACTGCACAGGGCATGACATTTACCACCAGGCTGTAACCTTTGAATACATCTCCTTCAAGTGATTAGTGCTGAGCACACCCTGTGCCAGATTAAGTCATGACAGAGCTAACGAAAAATGCATGAACAGGGTACATGGAGCAACCAGTCTGACCATGAGCCAAAAGCAATGGTGGGAGCAAGGAGAGCATCCAGATTTGAGGTTGCTTATGCAGAGCAGATCAGGCAGTCAACAAGTAATGTTTGCTACTACAAATCCTGCCAATAAAGTAAGGGAAACGTCTTCTGACAAGCATCTCAGGCTGTAAACCTCTGCACGTCTGGGGAAGGACAGCAGACAGCGAGTGGAAGGGATGAGGGCAGATGGCACAAACTGGGACCCATCGGAAAATCTCTGCAAGAACCAGTTTCCTACAGAAAACAGGATCTCTACCAACAGTCCTCTCCTCACAGAGAGCTTTCACTGCTGCTCAGGAGATCTGTTTTCAAATATTTCACTCAAAATTGGGGTTTGCTGACGGAGAGGAAGGCTAATGTATCTCAGTTTTTGCTAAGGCTACATCTGTCTGTTCAGAGGACGGGAAACCAGATCGTTCTCAGGCCATCAACAGCACAATCTGCTTTTTCTCTTTCTCTGTTCTGAACCTGTGCAACCTGGCAGGTATCACATACTCCTTCAACCCGCTTCCCACTCACACCAGCTGCAGTAAAGGATGAGCCCCAAGCATGGACTGGGGTGCAAGACTATGGAACAACCTTGGTCAGACCATATGTCACTGCTCATGTTGTTTGCATAAATAATTGATGGGGACCCAAGGATTAGAAGAGGACTTCAGAGGGAAAACCCCAGTGACAGCTCCTCACCTTGAATAAGCTTCACCAGGCTGCCTCTGTCACCAGCCAAGGACCTTCTCCCAGGCTACAGGGCCAACAGTAACTCTTCCCTTGCATTCTCCTCCCCAGCCTCAAGATCAGAGGGGTTCACAGACACAAGGAACCTCTGGCTCCCCAGCAAAGATACGAACCTTGGGAAGTGTATCATGCAGCAGCACCTCCAAAAGAGCCACCCCACTCCATGTCCTGGGACACCAGCACCCAACATGCACAAAATACAGCCTCAAGTCCAAAAAACACTCTATCATTTATACCTTTCATCCCCTCCCCACACACAGAGCAGATCACAGACATAACTCTCCAGGGCATGTTTGGTACAGGACTACAGGGGGTTAAACTTTTTGGCCTCAGAACCGACATTTCAAACCCAAAAAAGGAAGCAGAGGGGCAGGACAACGTGCCATACCCCAAAGCTGTGTGCTCCTATATTCAGGGAGATCTCACCTGAATTCTTACATAAACCTACCCAAGCCCCCAGGCGCACCAAGAAAATTAAAATAAAAACTAAGAAAGTGGAAATAAAACCTAAGAAAATTAAAATTGAATCTAAGAAAAAATTAATACAAAGCCTAATAAAATTAAAATACAAACTACCTCCTGCAATCTGACGGTCCCTGGATCAGTTGCTGTATGTCCTCACGGGTTTTTGGAGAGGACACCTCCTCATCAGGAAATAGTCAACCGTGCCACAATGACTGCACCCCATCTTCTGCCTGCAAGAGCTCTGGCTGGTGGGATTTTTTCCTACAGCAGTTTGACTCAGAGGTCTGGCCAGACTCGCAGCTCTCAAATTCGTTTAATAAATCATCTTTTAACCCCGCCCAGAAGCAAAAGGCAAATCTGTGTCTCCCAGGCACCTCCTCATTGGACTAACGTGTCTCTTGCTAATGACCCTGCGAGGAATAGTATGGCTCGAGTGACGTGTTTATGAAGATAAATATTTTAACTTCACAGTTAGCACTGTAAACTCATTCCAGCCAGAGAGTCTCTTAAGTTGGTTCCAGGAGAAAATGCCTCGATAATTAAATTTTTTTTTTCCAATTTTTTTTTTTTTAAAGGCTATGAAATATTAATTGCAGTGAAATATGTAGCGTGTCTTTCAGGTGCAATTAGTAGCTGCTGGTGGATGAAAAAAAAAAAAAAAAACCCTGGCTGGTGAAGCCCAGGGAAGGGATGAGAGTGATTTCTCCCCTCGGCAGAGGGAATGCAGCGCTCTGCCCTATCTAATCTCACTATAGCAACGGGAAGACCTTGGCAACCCTGATCTTTACAGTTATTAAGATGGGAGCGAGAAGAGTCGGGAGCACACAGTGCCGAGGGATGCTCAGCCAAGAGGCTGACTGCTGAGGAAATAAAGCATCCTGTCTCGCTCAGTAGGGGGAAAGCAAGGTCGGCCAAGCTCTCAAGGGGGGACAGAAGCCCAAGGCTGGCTCTCCAAAACTTTCTTCTGGTGGCTCCTTATGTCAAAGAGGAGACATGCATCTCCTCACCACACCCTGGAGAAGGATTTCCTGCTGCCTGGAGCCCCTCTGCTCTGGAAACAGGCTGGGAGAGCTGGGGGTGTTCACCTGAAGAAGGGCAAAAGTGCCTAAAAAGGGCTCATAAAAAATAATCGGGACCAATTTTTTAGCAGGGCCAATGGCAACAGAACAAAGGGTGATGGTTCCAAACTTAGAGACGATAGGTTTAGACTAAACAGAAGAGTGGACTTTTTTAAGCTGAGGATGGTGAGGCACTGGTACAGGTTACCCGGGGAAGTTGTGGAAAAATTCAAAGTCAGGCTGGATAGAGCTCTGAGCAACCTGATCTAGGTGAAGTTATCCCTCCTCATAGCAGGATGTTGGACTAGATGACCTTCCAACCCAAACAATTCCATGGTTCTGTAATTCCCCAAAAGCTCCAAGAATACACACCACTCTCAGGACCAGGAGCCATGTTTGCAGCCTGCTGCTCTCCCTCAGCCCCAGACTCAGCCATGAGGATGTGCCCAGACAGGATGGGGACAAGGAGGCTCCCCCATAACAGCCACCCAGCCTGGGGCTGGCAGAGACCTGCCCCACTGCCATCTTGGCGCTGCCTCCAGAGATTCCTCGCTCTCGGCTCTTGCCAGGATGATTCACCCACAAATGCAAAGGCACAAAGTCCTCAGATCAGCCTGTTGCAAAATACTACATCTTGGTGACTGCCTGGCCCAGAGCCACTTCAGTCCTGGGCTCCCAGACAGTGGGGACAGCCCCAGGGCTAACCTGGCAGCCACCCCAGGTCTTGGCCACAGCTTGGTCCCACCTGGACAGAGCAAATAGCTGTAAGGCTTCTCCAGTATCAAAGCAGTGGTAGTTCACCTAGAACTCATAAAGTGAAAACACATTTAAAAGGGGATTTTCAGGCTGCTAAGATCTGCAAAACCAGACCCTACAGCTCACAGATCAGCCCTTAACATCATCCCCCTGCTCTGTTCCACCATGACAGACACCCACCAGGACAGGCTCCTGACTCATGGAGGACTGGCTGGGGACCCTCCAAGAATTAATTGCTACTACTGTCATTCACACTGTAAGTAGAATAATAATAATACTAATAATAATCTGCAACAAACTTCAGGGTAGGGTGAGTCAGTCTTTTTGGTTGTAGAAGATCTGTTTGTCTCTAGTACTGCTCTTCTTGACACCTCGAAGTCCTGGGATCGTGTTCTTCTTGCTGCTTGCTATAGCTATACTGCCAGTTCCCACGCAGATTCAGCTGTTTCATTCCTTCCAGCAACTGGATTAGCCCAAAGTTGCTTCAGCAGCCTCACAAAAAAAATGCCTCACAACTCAACCCTATATTAAGTGCATATCCCCAACTCACAGTGGTTGTAACAGCCCTTGCTGTAACAGCCCTTGCTGTCCATGTTCCTTCTGCTCCCCACCAAGACTCTCTTCCCCACCAAAGGCCCCAGCGGACTCCCAACCACAATCTGCATGATCCCAGTGTTAACTGCTCCAGAACTTCAACAGCATTACAATATACAATTGGGCCAATTCCAGATAGAACTGGATGATGATGAACATTTTTTTCCTCCAAAGAAGAGAGGAAGCTACCACCACTTTGCATAGCTCTGTTAGGTGAAAAATACCAGGGCACTGTTAAAATATCATTATGAATGGAGGAGCAGTAGTAAAAAAGGCTAGATAAGGCAAAGTAATTGGAATTCCATTTGGGAAGGGAAAGTGTAAAAAACTTAAATCTAGGCTCCCTGCACTTCAGACAATTCTTCAGATGCTGTATATTGGCCAAGCTGCATGAAAACCCTGCTTTCATAGTTACCCATCTGGATAATTCCAAGCCCTTAGGACTCTTCTGAGCGTTCAACAGTGGTTTTGCTTGCTTTTATTTTTGACTGGGCTGGAAAGCACCTCAACCAAAACACACAGTGCCATTTAGCGCACACTGAAACCAAAAGCTATCTGAGACAGATGTCAAGATTTTAATAATACGACCTCATCCAGTCAAAAAACAGCACACTGCCACCCTCCCCATGTCCCCTCCATGTCTGCCAGCAAGCTGCCAGACCCTGTGCCAGCTGTCCCAGCAGTGGGAATTTGGGGGATGCTGCCGGGTAGAACGGCGGCGGTAAATCAAAATACAGCGAGACAGTGTGTCATCCCAAGAGCCCGTTTCAGCCTCAGACACCCGCCAGCACTAGATACCAGGAGGCTCTTTATCTTGTCACTGGTGACTAAGAGCATCCACAGCATGACGGTACCACAAAAATACAGGTGACGGGAAATGGCCCTTTTCCAAGGAGGACGGATCTTTTATTACGTTCTGTTTATCTCCCATGTTACTAAAGAGAAAGCCATGAAGCATGCGATCCTTTCAGGTTCTCTGAATCCACTTAGATTTTATCTCTGGAGCTGAAGCTTTCCAGGAATGAAATAGCTGCAAGACACAACGTGGATGAAACGAAATCAAATAGAGAGTCTCCAACATGAAAGGCAAACTAAAAGGATGACAGCACTAGTTATACGGAAGGAGAAATAAGGAGGAAAGGAAATTAAAAGCAATTAAAGGGAATTAATTAGAAGGTATGGTGGAAGTATGAAAGAGGAAAAACAGCTATGTAGAGTTCACTAAATACCCCAAACTTTTAATTGTTGCACTTGGAACTGCAAGCCCTGGAGGTGCAAAACCCCTCTGGCAGTTTCCAAACAAAAAAAAATTCCCATGGCTTAAACAAATTACTTCTTTGCCTCTAAGTCTGAATGGCAGACAAGATTCTGAGCTTCTCCTCCAAACCATGAAAGTACAAGAGCATCCTGCTCTCCTCTTCAGCCCACTGACCAAAGTGAACAACCCATGCCACCACCACATGACACCAGGAGTTGGGGCTTCAAGTGGAAAGTTGATGTCCCCAGTGTTGGGTTGACTTATTTCAATCTACCCAGTGTTTCTGGGAGGGTTTTCACAGGGCCCTGGGGGCTGTGGGGCCACTGTCTATTCCGGGTTAGTCTGCTGGGTTAGTCCTGCAGGAGATGGCTGTCAGCTGGAGTATCTCACCCTTTATTGTAGTGCACTGCCTTCATTTTCCACTACAGTCTAACAGTCCTTTTCAGAGAATCACAGAATGGTTTGGATTGGACCTTAAAGATCATCTCATTCCATTGTCCTGCCATGGGCAGGGACACTTTCCGCTATCCCAGGTTGTGCCAAGCCCTGTCCAACCTGACCTTGAACACTTCCAGGGATGGGGCAGACACAGTTTCTCTGGGCAACCTGTGCCAGGGCCCCACCGCCCTCACAGACAAGACTTTCTTCTCACTCTCTAATCTAAATTTCTCCTCCATCAGTTTAAAACCTGTTCACCATCCTCAGCTCCGAACCCAAAGGAGGTTCTAAGTCAAAACATTGCCAGGAAAAGGGTTGCAGAGAGCAGGAGCCCCCAGTCTTTCCAGGCCTTCCCTTTGTCAACCGCCTCGGTTCTAACTCTGAGAATTAAGGAAGTTCCCTCTGGAGATCAAAAAGTCATTTATTAAAGGAATAGTGTTGGTGGCTGGGAGGAATGACAAGAGGTCATACAAAAAAGGAGGCAGACACTGTTTGTCTTGGCCTTGTGGATCTGTATTATTTTCCTGGGATGCAAGTTCCAGCAACACACTGAAAGCAAGGATGCATGAAATGGAGACAGGGCTGCCTTGCCAACGTGGAGTTTGTTTCAGAAGAAACTCACGCAGCATTTCCACGCAGTGGGGCTGCAAAGCCAGGGCTACTGGATGGTGCTCGGAAATTCTTCCAAGTCTGGGGTGCACGCACAGGGTCCATGCAGCACCCCAAAAACCTATATAGGGAGATGGGCAAAGCCTGAAGCTCCCTGTGGTCTTCCCACGTTCTCCATCCATGCTCGACTCCATCAGCTATGAGGTAGGTCATGTATAGGGGTATAGGTACTATGCAAAAGGCTCAGCCTGCATCCCCTGCACCAGCCCTGTAGCCCTTATTCCCCCTGCCCCCATCCCCTTCCCCCTTGCCCTGGCTACCACTCGACTCTCCAGTCCTCAGACAAAGGCCTGATTGTGTTTAATTAAGTGACCTCATGCTGATTTACACAACAATAACCGTGTTTCCAAACATGCCAGATTCAGGCAGCTCGCTCCAGCGACAGAACCACACTGGTCCCATGAAAGGGAGAACTTCATTATCAGTTACCCATTACAATTCAGAATTAAAAAGATATCTTCTTTATATTAAAAGCACAGCTAATGTGACACAAAAACCTATCCTTTTCAACCCAAGTCTAGGGAGGATTTTTTTTTTCCTTGAAAGATGGACTGTTTCATGCTTTGAAGTTAATTATAACTATTTTGCTTTATACATTACTTGCTCAGGAAGTTACAAGCCTCCCAGATCTCCTTGGTTTATTTGAGACTGAGGTTCGAAAGTCACAGCTGTCACAGGCCCAGCTTCCATTAGGGAGATTAATCTTCCCCGAGATGTGTCTATGGGAAGGTCTGAATCACAGGGTTGGATCCTGCTGTAGGTTACACAGCATTAAAAAAATTGCAAGAAGGAGAGGAAAAGCAAAGCTAGGCTGGACTGGTGAGCATCAAACCTCCTGCTGGGACTGGACAGGGACATTTGGGACAATTGAGCAGAACATTTATGCCCCGTGTAGCAAAGCAGAGCCCTGCTCCAGTGCTGGATCTGCCAGGCACTGGGGAAAGTCAATAAAACTAATAGCAATAATCTTTTTGGAAAAGTCATGGGAGCATCAACCAGCACCTGTGCCTATGTAACAGGATGGGAAAGCTTCATCTGCTGGTCCCTGGAAATGCTCACAGAGACCCACTGCTGCTCTGGGGTATGCCATGGCAGGCAGGCCAGCCCCTATCCCTAAATTAGGGAGACCTCCAATTCCTCAGTGATAAATGAACTCAAATAATGAAGCAGTGAGAGAATAGGTCATCCCATGGCAAACACCAGACGCTGTTGGGACAAGGAGCTTGTGAACAACCCCTGCAAACTCCTCCTTCCCCCCACCCCTCCCAGTCTGTCATCTGTCCACAGAAGCAAAATAATTTAGCTTTAGGCTTTCAGTTAAAACAGAAGAGCACTGAATCAGGGTCCTGCTATCCTTCCCAAGCACCACACTGAGAACACAGGCAGCAGCTACATGGGAGAAATATGTTTAAAACACCAGATCAAATTCAAAGCAAACCCTGAAGAGTCACTAACTAGGTAGTTCTTAGCTACTACTACACACACACAGACACCAGAGGGACAGAAGGAACTGCCAGGCAGGGGAGTAACTGGAACTGCTCCAAGAGAAGGGCTGCACTCGTGGGGGAGCTGGTACCAAGAGGTACCAGTGTGCAAAGCCTCCTGCCTAGCTCTGCTGCCTTCAACGTGCAGGTAAATACAATCCGAGAGCAGGTTTTTTGCTGGTGCAGAATCTGCTGAAAGGTTTTCCAGGTGCACCTCCAAAGGCAGAGGACTTGCAGCAATGGCCAACATGAAAAATGAGGAGAGAATCTGTGTGTGCTGAGGTTCTGCTGTAGGGTAGTGCAAGGAGAGCATCACCACTGCAGCATCTGTTCTGGAACCAGCTGTGAGACGCTGCAGCAAGGCTTTGGGAGACATAACCCTCACTTTGCATTGGGTTTTCTGCCTGCCAAGTCAGGCTGCCTTGTGAATTAGCCCATCTCTTACAGACACCGAGATAAGGAGCTGAAGGGATACAATAAAACTGCACCTGCAGCAAACACCACTGGGATCAGAAGGCACGGGGAGATACTTACCTGTAATTTGGGGAACCTGCAATGTATTAACATTACTTTTTCCTTAAAAAAGCAGCAGAAATCAGTTTTCAAATGAAAAGGCTGCAGTCAATAAGTGATTAGCATACCCTTCCCATTGCACGAGGCTGTCATGGTGAAAATAACTATAAACCTCTTTTTTAATGCACAGTCTCTACAGAATTATTCCGCCTCAGGCTCCATGGAGTTTGCAGTGCCCTGTATTTGTTTCCCAGCTGAGACAGTTGCAAGTTAAGCGTTCGATGGTGTTGTTGCTGCTACAGGGATTGTGCAGCTAAATAATTCAGTAACCAATTACTGTTTAACAATATCCCTCCCCATCATTCGAGTGTTGATCCATCATCCCAGGCCAAGAGGCTCCAGAAAAAGGAGTCATCGAGGAGCCTCCATGTGTTGCAAAGACATTGACTCGTGCAGTTCTTCTGTGTAATATACAACGTATTGATCAAAAGACAAGGCATACGGTGCATTTTATTGCATGCTAAATGAGGGCTGTAATGAATTGCTGCTTGCCTCTGGGTCACTGGTTTGATTGCCACCTAAGCAAACTGGTGAGGGCAAAAGGTCCTTCCTATGGGAGAGGTCCTTGGTAAAATGAGCTGCTGATCAGCTCAAGAAAAACAGAAAGCAGGGCAGCCTAACACTCATTCTGTGCTCCAATGAGGAAATCTGGATTTCTCCCTTATCCCCAAAATGGACGAGACACAACTGTAGTTGATGTATTCACCAACAACATTAGGGCCACCATACTCCAGCAGGGGAAACCAATGCTCTCCAGCTCAGATTCAGTCCACTCAGGACCTGGTCCTCCCAGTCAGTCACCGTGCCTGGACTGGGACCTGAAAATACAGCTGATTTCCCTTTAAAGGCTCACAGACACACAGCAAGCATGACCAGCTGCCCTCTTGGCTACAAGACAAGTGCTGAACCTGTTCTTCACGCAGAGCATCCCCAGAGCTCACCCAGCCCTTCTCCATCATTGTGGCTCCGCAGAAAAAGACGCTTGGTTTTTAAAGGTATCCCTCCTGCCTGCCTAGTGTCTCCTTTGTACAGCTTTCTTCTGCACAGGCATAAAAGGGTGCGAGAAAACTTGGAAAGGAAACCCTGGGTGGTACAGACAACTGGAACAAGGAGCAATCTGTGCCCAGGGCAGGGAAGGGGGTGGCAGAGCCCACACGGTGCCAGGCTGAATGGCTGCCTGGGAGGAAATGACACACCACACTATCCTGCTTTTGTCCAGGGGCGAGACCAAAACGCTCCAGAGGAAAAAGAAAAGCCAAAAAGAGATTATCCTGATCTGTGTTGCTCCTCCCTTTCCCCCTGCCCACCACCCCAATGCAGGCTACAGGTGACTGCCCTTGTGTCCTCGCTCCAGTGGACCGTGGGGCATTGTGATCTGAGCAGCAGCATCTGGTTCGGTTTAGCATCAGGCTTATACTTTTATGCTCCTCAGGTTTCTCCCTGCTTTTTAATTAGGAATCACGGCCACGAATCCGCCCGGCACTGGGTTGGGCTGGTTGGCAAAGCCCGGGTGTAGGAACACCCCGCTCCACTGCTCCCATGGCAAGCTGCCAGGGAAATGCTGAGGGCAGGGAGCAGCAGGCCCTGCCTGTACACCCAGCACACCACCCCATGCTGGTGGCTCTCCCCCAAAACCCCATCTCCCAAAGGGCCGTGACTCCAGCAGGGTCCCAGCTGCGCTCGACCCAAAAAATACAGTCTTAAAAACTTCTCGCTCCTTTTGTTCCAAAGGAAAGCTTTAAAATGTGGTGTTTTCTAACCCACCCACTCTTACCTCTGCTGTGCCCCACTCGCAGGTGTGTTGCTCCTGCTCCCCCATCATCGGCCCTTCCATCACAAGAGCCACATGCTGTAATGTTCCTCCAGAATCCAGCACCAGGCTGATCCACTTCCCAAGGACTTGTATTCTTCCTCCCCACAGCTGAGGCTCATTCTTAGGTCATATTTTTCATGTGCAGCTCCTGAACAATCTCTCAAATGCCCAAGCACCCTTTCAAGCCCCACCCCAGATTATCACATATTTTTTATACAATCTCTATTTTTCCTGTTGTTTCAGTGTCTCATCCATCACAAAAGGATCAGAACTGACACTTTATTCCTCAGCCGAAACTCTGTATCTGAGACACCTCTCACTCAGCACTGCAGGCTTAATGAAAACAAATGAGGCACAAATGCCATTTTCTAACAAATTAAGAAGCCCACTCTAGAAGAAGCCCAAAATCTCTATTGTACACATACATATCAGTGGTATATATCATAAGAAACAAAAAACCCCAGAGGAACTTCAATTAAACAATTGTCCATAAACACAGGTCTCCTTGTACATCATGCAGGTACCTTAAAAGATCAGTATTAGAAAGAAATTCTTCCCTCTGAGGGTGGTGAGACCCTGCCACAGGTTGCCCCAAGAAGCTGCGGCTCCTCCACCCCTGGAAGTGTCCAAGCCCAGGTAGGACAGGGCTTGGAGCAAACTGGGATAGTGGAAGGTGTCCCTGCTCATGGTGGGGCAATGGAATGAGATGAGCTTTAATGCACCTTCCAACTCAAACCATTCTGGGATTTTGGGATTCTTTGAAAAGGTCTCAGGCAAGATTAAGGCAAAAGACGGACCGGGGAGTGTGGCAGTCAGGGGAGGCAGACATGAGGACAACTCCAAATGATGTCCTTCAGTACTAGTGGAGGAGTTGGAGGGACAGATTTGCCTGAACAGGGTGAAAAGCCTTTGTCTAAACAAAGCAGGGGACTCCCTGGCTCTCCAGCACCACACTGGGACACAAAGGTCTCCTGATTTAGTTGCCAACACATCCAAAGCTTGGTCCAGTCTCAGTCCAGGGACTCAAACTTATGGAGGAGAAAAGATGAGGGCAAAGAAATTGCTGCCCACAGACATGATTTTGCCTGGAAACACAGGACATCCTCACTCAGAGAAGTGTTCCCATGCATGGGACCCCCTGGGGCAGGGCAGGGCTACCCAGACCTAGGGGACAGCGTAGTGTCCACTTCCCAGGGTTTGCCCCAAACCAAGAGCACACCCTGCCAAGCACTGGGCACTGAAGAAAAGCCACCAAGTCCATCTTCTGTGCCAAAGATCACAGCATCTCTCCAGCCCAGCTCAGGGTCTGCTCTCACCCTAGAGACACTAGAGGGCTACTCCACCTGCTCCAACTATAAAACTCTCTGTCCACTCAACAGCTGGCTGACGCCCTCAGTGACAGAAGCTGCAAACAACAACAAAAAAAATCAGAGTTATCATCTGCAGCAGACATTTCCAGGTCATAATTTTCTTCTTCCTTGCATGTCCTTGCTCCTCTTTAAGGAATTTTTACCTCAGCTCCCTAAGGCAGGATGGGTCTCTATCTTGTGAATGAGAGACAAGAAGACCATGGCACTTTCTTCACCCCTCTGACCCCCATCCCATCCCATCCCATCCCATCCCATCCCATCCCATCCCATCCCATCCCATCCCATCCCATCCCAGTCTGCACTTTTCCCTTTTATTGATCTTTCAAATAATGACTGCCAAACTCTCACATCAACATAATAAAAAACAAAGCCAGCTCTTCAGTCACATCCTCAGTTTAATGTAAACTGGAAGACCGTGGGCCTTGAAAAGCTGGACAGTGGGTCAGGTGAGGGAAATGGTCTGGCATTTTTCCCATGGCACCCATTTTTGTAGGGTTAATGTGCAATGCCACCACTGGATTCATCTCCACCAGCAAAGAGGAGGGTGGGCTGGGATCAAGCATGTGGCCTGGGGGCTAGTTTTGATGCCTTGATCAGGTCTGACTGAACCTCAAGAAGCTACAGGAAGCTTTTGGAAACCAAAACAAGAGGCAGAAGAGTGTCAGAAATGGTGCAGCTGTCTCAGGAGACCTCACACCAGCTGCCACAAGGCCATCTTACTGAGTACACCTCAGGGAGGTGAACCCCAAGTAAAGACAGAAAATCTGCCACTTCCACATGGATCCAATCTTGGCCACGAGGGACTGCAGCCCTCACCCATGGGGCTCCACAGTGCTCAGCCTGGATTGAGAAGGATTCCCTTTCCTTTTTGCCCTCCCTGAAAATTCATCTCAAGCATCTCCAGCTCTGAAGAAGAGCAAAATGTGACTACTGTCCCTCTGGAAAACAGCAGCAAGTGCCCTTCCCAAACCCAGCCAATGCAGCAAAGCCACATACCACAATCCTCTCACCCATAGCTATCCCTCATCCAAGGAGAAAAGCTGCTCCATGCAGCTACATCACCTCTTTATATTCTTAATTAATTACTATTGATAACCTATAGGTGTAGCTGGCCAGCCAAGCTGCCATGCCAACAGCAGAACCTCCTCTTGCTCAGCTGATGAAGGGCCTGACGTGAAGGGGGCTCAGACGGCGACCTTTGGCTGTGGCGAAGGACCAGGAGAGCCCACGGGAAGGCAGGGAAGGGATCATCCTGGTGATGGACTCTGAGGAAGACCCACAGCACGAGGTCAAAGTGATGGAGGCACCTGAGACGGGGGAGCAGGAGAGGACGCCCCTGAGCATGGATCACAGCAAAGGGAAGATTTAGCCCTCTGGGTCATCTCAGTCACCTGGGTGTCCCCCGGGACATGAGTCACTAGACACTCATTAGCCACCTCAGCCACCCAAGGCACCACCAGCCCCGGGGCCAGCACGATGAGGGGAGCCCTGGGGAAGCAATGAAAGAGGCTGCACAGAGCCACCAGCCTCAGGGTGCACTGTCTGAGCATTTGCATATTTGAAACCACATAAAACCACCCCCTAATACCAACAAAAATAGCTTGAGAGCAGAAGGAAAACTGCAACTGCAAATATATTGGGGGTGCACACCACTCCATGCTGAATCCACCACAGTGGCTGCCAAAACTCACAGAGATGTTTCCAGCCCCAAGAGCTCACAGTGGAGGATGAGACGAGGCAGAGGATGCAAGGAAAAGGTGTTCAGCAGTATCCAGTGCAGCAAAAAAAAATGGTTTGTGGGTTCTTTTGGTTTTTTTATAAACCACACCTGCACATCATCCACCCATTTGTTCCCCTCCAGATTCATCCACACACTCACCACTTGCAAGCTGCTTCCCAACAAAGACCAACTTTTGTTAAGAAAAAGAACACAGCCCAAGGCAAAATTAGCTTTTTGTCTCCCAAACAGGCAATTATCTCTTGCAAAACTATGAAGTCTAAAATGCAGGAGAAGCAAAATTAACTTTGCTAAAATGGTAGCTTTAAAGTACAAATTGTTGCAACATGTGCAAATAACGTGGGGGATATGCAGTTGTGGAAAACTGGGAGTACTTTTTATTTTGTAGTTTTCAGGCATACCAGGCTCCAATCAAGATGACCCAAAACAATCACAATTACAGCTATGTCACATGCAGCACCCCATTTTTAGATTATTTTAGAGGAGATAAAATGATCTACTTCCCTGTTCCTCCTGAAGATGCATAGACATGTTCCTTTCAGTATTTAAAGGGAGCTTATAAGAAGATGGAAAGTGACTTTTTACATGATAGGACAAGGGACAAGTGTTTCAAACAAAGTGGGGAAACTTGGATTAGATACTGGAAAGGAATTCCTCCCTGTGAAGGTGGTGAGGCTCTGGCACAGGTTGGGCAGAGAAGCTGTGGCTGTCCCATCCCTGGAAGTGTCCAAGGCCAGTTTGGAGCAGCCTGGGATGGTGGGAGGTGTCCCTGCCCGTGGAAGGGGGTGGAACTGGACGAGCTTTAAGGTCCCTTCCAACCCAAACCACTCTAGGATTCTATGACGATTCTGCAATCTTTAAGAACCTTTTCAACCCAAACTATTCTACAAAAGACATGAAAAAAAGGCATCAAAAATAACACAAACTGTGCTGCAGGAGTCGATACACGTGTGTGCATGTGAATCCGCTGAGATGGGATACTCAAGTTGCAACAACATCACAAAAAATTAGGTTAACACTCTCTTTTCCATATTTTGAAGACAAACCCTAAAATGAGTTATTTCTAACCCAATACTCAATTAATTGAAATGTTGATATTTGTTTAGTGAAGCCTGTCATTATCCTGGGTCACTGTAAATTTAAAACCCAAACCCAGTAAATTCATGCACCATCATATTAATTACACTTTTTCAAAGGACTCATTTATACCCTTGTCCTTTTAAACAGTGGTTGTTAACAAAAACCCTACTTCTTGCTTCCTGCTTCCAATTTCACATGGCAACTCTGCGCCTCTCAACAGGCTGACCATGAAGTGTTTATCTTCTTGTGGGGAAAACAAACGACTCCAAAGCAGCATATCAGGGATTAATTTAATCAATCCAGGGCATCAGACAACACTAGCTCTGCACCAATCACAGAACCACAGAGTCATAGAATATCCTGAAGGGACCCACAAGCATCATAAAAGTCCAGCCCCTGGCCCTGCACAGGACAGCCCAGTGAATCACAGTGCCTGGTGCCTTTGGATTGGAGAGAAGATCACGGCTCCCAATACCAAATTCCAGCCCCAAAGGGAAGCTCTGATGTGCAAACACCAAAAAAAAAGGATAGTTTGTAAAGGCAAGGCTGACCAGCAAAGCACTTTCAGCAGATAGCAATGCAGTAACAGCACTGTCTGCAAATCCCTGCTGAGCAACTTCAGTGACTATCAGCCATCATGTTTCCCTTCTCCTCGGTTTAACTGACAATCAAGATGCTTAAAAGCGACAACAGATACCCCAAATATTTTATCTCACATCTTCCAGACTTTAACCTCAAGCTCATTGCTGAGCTAGAAGAGGTCACCATGCTCCTGCCCACCATCTCCTTGGTTTTACTTTGATCATGTGTTCTCCACCACAGAGCAAGGCAAACTAAAAATAAATGCCCCGAAGGGATTTATATTTCAAAGTTGCCAATGGCTTCCTACTCGTGTCCCTGTGCCAAGGTACAACATGCTCTACACAAGGGCTCATCTTCGCTGCAGTCATGAGCTCATAGCCTGCCAATTAGCTCGAGGACCATACATTTGCTAATGATGATTTGGTTACTGCCATCAGATTTGATCAACCATGCAAATCTTCAGGTCTTACGCTAGACAAAGCCTGGGGAAAGGAGAAGGCTGGAGCCAACAAATACATAAAAATGTGATTTCTTTATTAAAACTAAAAGAAAAAAGAAAAGAAGGCAAGAAGTAAACATTTCTGCTCCCTCCTAAACTCCTCAGCTGCCTGTTTTTAAACATGACGGAATGAAAAGGCTCTGATAGTGTTGGAAAGGCTCCTGCCACCAGGACAGAGTCCAAGAGGTCCCACAAGGCAAAGACCACTTTGCAGACTGCTAGATGTTGTGGGCATTAGACAGAAGATCTGCAAGAAGTAGCAACAGCAGGTCTGGAGACACCACTTTTCTCAGTAAATTACTCAGTACGTTACTCTTATGAAGAGTGACCAGCAGGTCAAGGGAGGGGACTCTCCCCCTCTACTTCACTCTGGTGAGAGCCTATTTGCAGACTTGCCTCCAGATCTGGCATCCAACATCAGAAGGATGTGTGGAGCTCCTGGATGGAGTCCAGAGGAGGCTACAAAAATGTTCCAGGAGCTGGAGCAACTCTGCTCTAGAGCCAGGCTGAGAGAGCTGGGAGTGTTGAGTGTGGAGAAGAGAAGAATCCATGAGACCTTAGAGCCCCTTTCAGTGCTTAAAGAGTCTCCAGGAGAGCTGGAGGGGGACTGGGGACAAGGGATGGCGGGGCAGGATAAGGGGGAATGGCTTCCCACTGCCACAGGGCTGGGATATTGGGAAGGAATTCCTGGCTGTGAGGGTTGGGAGGCCCTGGCACAGGTTTCCCAGAGAAGCTGTGACTGCCTCATCCCTGGAAGTGTCCAAGGCCTGGTTGGATAGGGGTTGGAGCCACCTGGGATATTGAGAGGTATCCTTGCCCACGGCAGGGGGTGGGATGAGATGAACTTTAAGGTTCCTTCCAATCCAAACCACCCTATAAGATTCTGGAGCATATTGCACCCCACGATCCAACAGTTATCTCTCCTGAGGCTGTTTGGCTGGAAACTTTCAGATAAGCCACAGAGATGATGGTTTTACCCACTGGAAGACTTAAATAAAACGTCCACATCATGTTCATAGGGCTGTCCTGTCAAGTTTCTGATACGGTTCACTATTTGTGGACCCAAATTTTCCCTGAAGCTCCAAGTTGAAGAAGTAATTCTGCATTTCAGGTCCTGAACCATGGTGTAGCTTTATTATTAAACAGCTGACACTGCCATGAAGCCTGAGAGCACCACTTTATGTGCATGTGAGAGTTTACAGAACATTTGGGTGTCATTTCTGATGAATGGCCCTGCATAAATGTTAGAGCTCCAACCCGCTGCTCTTGCAAATACTATTTCCTTTTTTTTCTTATTTATTTGTATTACAGTAATTCATTCAGGTGCCAACCATGACTGAGGCCATCAATATGCAGCCTGACAGGAGCAGCAAAAGACAGCACCAGCTCTACAGACCACACAGGAGGACAGGAAGCATCATGGCTGGTGTTGGCGAGGAAGGGATGTAAAGCTAGATTATGGCCCCAGATCCCATGGAAAACCCCAGCAAAACAAACAGAAAAGGGACTCTGATGCACAGAGCACCCATCCAAGAGTTTAACCAGCAGAGGATCACAGAAGCCCTCCTTTAGGCAGAATAAGGAACCTCAGACAGACCCCTCATGTTGAGATGTGTGTCCCACTGAAACACCTAAACCACGACCAGAGCAACTAAAGGTGAGCAGCTCAGGTCTCTGCAAAGCCAACCTCATATCACAGAACCTCAGAATAACTTAGCCCTCTAAAATCATTGAGTCCAACCATTTCCTCAGCACTACCAAGGCCACCACTAACCCATGTCTCCAAGTGCCACATCCACAAAGCTTTTAAACACCTCCAGGGATGGAGAACCCACCACTGCCCTGGGCAGCCTGCTCCAACATTTGACAACCTTTTTTTTGTGCAGTTATTTTCACTAATATCCAACCTACGCCACTCTTGGAGCAACTTGAGCAAGTTACCTCTTGTCCTTGCTGCTTGTACCAGCTGTAACAGCCTCCCTGCCCACTCTGAAGACCTGCTTCCCTGCAGGAGCAATAAGCATGGGTTTGAATGGACCAGCAGGATGAGATGCTGTCATCCCCTACCTCCTCTCTGCTCTGTAAGTGTCCCAAGGCAGCCTGCAAAGCCCTGCTGCTGGTGTGCAACGCAGAAGCAGTGGCTGCACTTGCAGTATCCCAGGTCTGCTTCTGGCAAGGGGCCACTCTCCTTGATGAAGCCAACATGATGTCCACAAGCAGGCTGACATGGTCCATCAGCACCTCTGTGGATGTGGGCTGACTCCACATCTGTAGCCAGGCACTGTGTCACCTCCTCTACCTGTGCCAGATGTTCCCCCCAACTGCATGAAGGAGCATGTGTGTGGACAACCACCAGGGCCATGAGTGACAGGAGGTGCTGCTGCCCCCCTGAGCGACAGCTGACAAAGCATCACCGAGATGGGCTGGACCTCCAACTCACACGGGTCTGACGATATCCTAGTCCTGCTCCTTTGGAATTGTACCACTCTCTGCAACGGTGACAGGTTGTCCCTGCCTTGTCCTTGCCACCTGGACAGGAAGAGTCATCCCACAATTTTATGTCTTCCTTCTGAGCCCTGCACTTGGAGCAACTCCCTTAGCTCCTGCTGAACTGCTGGAGAGGGAAATGAGCAGCCTGACAAGCCCCACTGCTCCCCACCCACCTGCTCCTTCCTTTTCAAGAAAAAACCCCATGCAAACCCTTTCAGACTAATCAGTTTAGGTAAATAAGGTAAATAAGCCAAGGCACCTCCTCTCAGTGACAATAATGGAGAACTAAGATCTCATTAAATAAATGAAACAGACTCATGAGAAGAGGGAGTGTTGTTTCTTTGAGCTGGTCATGATGAGATTAAAGGAAAGCAAGTCCCAGATCCCTTTTCACATGAATGCTATAAAACAAGTGGCACAGACCCAGCAGAGCTTAAAATACATGGCAGGGCACACCCTTCCCTCCAAACACACCTGACACTTCTTTCTCCCCCTTTTTTTCCCTCTCCCACATCCTCTCTAGAAAAGCCAAACTTCATTCATTACGGAACCAAACTATTTCCTTTTTTATTCCAACATTTCCTTTTTTTTTCTTTTTTTTAATAGGCGACCATCTGGGAGTGGGGAGTGGAAAGGAAGCCCTGGAGCTTTTCAGACACAATAAATAAATTTGAAAAAAAAAAAAAAAAAAGAAAAAGTATGATTAAAACCAAAAAGCATAAACAAACAAACCATGTTACCCAGAATAATGACTTCGGGGAAAAGCGCCAAAAAAATTGTATAAGCTTCTGGAGCATGGCAAGAGAAGAGAACGGAGAGTCCTTGCTGCTGAGGAGGGTGTGCAGCTGCAGAGGGACAGGGGCTGGGACTGCAGGGATGCCGTGGGCAAGCCAGGAAGGAGAAGGCTTTTGCATAGATTTAGCTGCCTAAATATATCTTCAGGCTCCTGATTCTGGTGACACAAAGCCCGGTCTGGGTACACTCAGACCTTTTCAGTACAGCAAAATTGCCTCTCTGCTCTGTCCTGGTGAGAGCCCTCCTGGAATCCTGCGTCCAGCTTGGGAGTCCTCAGCACAAGAAGGACATGGAGCTGCTGGAGCCATTCCAGAGGTACAGAGATGCTCCCAGGGCTGCAGCCCCTCTGCTCTGAAGTCAGGCTGGGAGAGCTGGGGGGGTTCAGCTGGAGAAGGGAAGGATCCAGGGAGACCTTAGAGCCACTTCCAGAGCCTAAAGGGGCTCTAGGAGAGCTGGAGAGGGACTTGGGACAAGGGATGGAGGGACAGGATAAGAGGAAATGACTTCCCACTGCCACAGGGAAGGATTAGATGGGATATTGGGAAGGAATTCCTGGCTGTGAGGGTGGGGGGGCCCTGGCACAGGTTGGGCAGAGAATCTGTGGCTGGCCCATCCCTGGAAGTGTCCAAGGTAAGGTTGGATGGGGATTGGAGCAACCTGGGATGAGAGAGAAGTGTCCCTGCCCATGGCAGGCAGTGGGATAGGATCCACCTGTATTGATCCAGGGGTTTCCCCAACTCATGTGCACTTGGCCTTGCTGAACCTCATGAAGTTCCTTCAGGCCCACTTCTCAAGCTTGTCCAGGTCCCTCTGGACAACATCCCATCTCTCAGGCATGTCAACTGCACTCAGCTTGGTGTCATCTGCAAATACAAACCCCTCCGAGCCATTCTTGTTCTACAGCTTCATCACTTTCGGCAGCAGCTTGCAACATTCTGCAGGGATGACAAACTGGGGACACAGAGGGTGGACAGCATTACTCAGAACTAAGCTGATCTTTCTCTGAAAAACAGGAAGCACAAGACGCATCTATTGCCCCTGTCCCAGGAGGGATGTGTTTTGGAGGGGAGGAACGTTTTGCACTCAGGGATGTCCACCTTAACGTGCTGCATGAAAACTGCATTGAGGAGCAGAGGGACAGTGTGTAGCACTGAGACAGGGCCAGCAGAAAATGGGGCAGCACAGGCAGCCACACTCCTGAGATACTGACACTGCAGCAGGGAAGATAAATGGCTGGCCCAAGGCCATGCAGCGAGGCAGTGTCCCCTCTACGTGACTTTCAATCCCTGCTCCAGCACAGGATTGGTAAGGGATCTTTCAACAAAATGTTATATTGGCTTTGAAATCTTGTGGTTTATTTTATAGCCATACACACTCACACATACACTTTTTTTCCTGTCTCTTTCATTCTCCTCTATCCAGACACACTCAAAACCTCCCTGAATAACCAGAAAAAAGTAAAAACCTTCTATTTCCCCATTATAGAAGAACTCACAGGAGTTAACTTGACTGTTAGAGCTGGGGATTCACATGAACCAGGATGCTGCCAACAGTCCCACCTGGCAAAGCAGTGCCTATATTTACAACTGCATGCCCAGAGATACTGCAAATATTTCCTATATAAACCCCATCCCAAGAATTGCAACGGGAGCTGGTATAAATTAGCTGAAGCCTGTCACTCGGTGAAGTCACGCTGGAGGAGATCCATCCAGGTAATCCATCTTTCTGCTGTGTTATACAATGACACAGTAATGGCCAGCCCAGAGGGATTTCCTTCAGGAAAACTCAGCTGTTACTAAAATGGTAAGTTAATACTGAGCAGAACTCAGCCATCATTAGACCGAAGAACAGGCACGACAGGGAATAAAATATTACAGTCCCCCTTCAAATATTTTTATTTACCAGAGCAAGAATAAATAGACCTATGTACGAGCTGCAAAGAGAGGGAGCTGGGATTAAAAGAAAAAACCTGCACACATCGATTCTATCTTTGCCATTTTTCCTAAAAAAATAGCCCAGCACAGCTGTTTTGATGGGCAGCTCGGGTGGAGGAGGGTACACTGCCCAGCTCTCGCAGGGACACGGGACACAAATCCAAGCTCAGGCTCTGCCCTTTTGTGTTGATTAGAAAAAAAAAATCTAAGAAGAAAGGAAGAAAGCAAGAAAAGTTATGTGGCTAATAAAGGGCTCTATTGTGCCATCAATTTTTTAAGCTTTAATGATTTCGGGAGGAAGTTCAGCTCAGCAATCAATAGCACAATATGGGCAGGAGGGCTCGGAGGAAATTCAGCACCGGGGCTGCAGGGAGGGCTGGTGGGGAGTTCAGGGGAAGGGGTTCCCCTTGCTGAAGGCAAAGGGGTGCTCCTAGGACCCAGCACAGGCTGGGGACCCTCATCTCGCACAGATCCTCATCCCGTTCGGACAGCGCGGCGTGAGCTCCCCCTCCTGCCACACCGCGTGTGTGGCCGGGGCACAGCGGGGACATTTGGGGATGCCAAGACTGCTGCCACGGTGAGGGGGGTGGCAAAGCGCCCACGCCAGCTGGGATGATCGCCCCACGCTCCCTACAGCCCGGAGGAGCACATCCCAGGAATGTTTGCCCCACACTGAGCACGTCCCAGGGATGATGACCCCACATTTCCCATATCTGTGCTGAGCACATTTCAGGGATGCTCGTATCACACCGGTCATATCGCAGGGATGCTCGCCCCACACTCCTCGAATCCGGGCTTAGTACAACCCAGAGATGCTCTCCCCCGGCTGCGCGCATCCCAGAGATCCTCCCCTCATAGTGTGTCCATCCCAGGGATGCTCGCCCCGCACTCCCCCATAACCCGGGCAGAGCCCGATTCCAGGGATACTCGCCACCAGCACACGGCACACGTGCAGCCCCCCTCGCCCCCAAAATTCCCCCCCTCCAGGCAGCCCCGCTCCTCCCGCAGCGGGAGACGTACCGCATCGCCCAGGCTCGGAGCTGCCGCCGGGATCCGGGCTTATCCGGGGGGATGATCCTGCGCCAGGCAAACCTAAGAGACACGGTGACACAGCGTGAAGCTCTCCAGCACCAGCGGGGACAACGCCTCGCCCGACCGAGATGCCACCCTAACCCTGCTCCTCCGAGTTCACACGGGATCGGGCAGCGGCTGAATGGAAACCGGGATAAAAACTCACCGAGGGCTCTCCGGCACCACGGGGGGAACGCCGAGCCGTCGAGGCGCAGAGGAGAAGAGATGGGATCCGATGGGATGGGATGGGATGGGACGGGGTGGGGTGGG
>VXBA01001792.1:453507-494254 GCA_013399895.1 Serilophus lunatus | reverse complement strand
CCCCCAGCTCTCCCAGCCTGGCTCCAGAGCAGAGTGGCTCCAGCCCTGGGAGCATCTCCCTGGCCTCCTCTGCACTCCTTGTGCTGTTGTTCCCAGGGCTGGGGCAGCTCTGCAGGTGGGGTCTCAGCTGAGGGGGCAGAGGGGCAGAATCCCCCCCTTCCCTGCTGCCCACGCTGGGGGCTCAGCCCAGGGCACGGGGGGTTTGTTGGGCTGGGTCATGTCCAGCCTCTCCCCCACCAGCCCCCCAAGTCCTTCTCCCAGGGCTGCTCCACCTGCTCATCCCCAGCCTGGATTAATCCCAGGCATTGAGATTGATGCCAACGTGCAGCACCAGCAGTTGGTCTTGTAAAACCCCAGAGGTTCCCGTGGGCCAACTTCTTGTGTCCTGGAGTACTCAGTAATTCCAGACAAACCTATAGGTTTGGGGGGAAAAACCCCAAAACATATGTATATAACACAGCATCGTCTTCTTGCTGCAAGACCCCCGAGCCCCCTCACAGGGAAGGGGATGGTGGAGTGGAGCACAGCTGATGGCATTGCCCTGAGCCCACAGGGGGCCAGAAGCTCTGGATCCTCACTGCCTCCCCTTTCTAATTGTCTCTCTCCGCCTGCATTTTCCAGTGAGAAAAAGACCTTCCTGAAGGTGATGGTTTCTGTGTTCACGTGGATCACAAGCTTCAGGTGCCACCTGCCCTGTGTGTTGTTACACATCATCGCTGAGGCCAACCTCACAAAACCTGCAGATGAACCTTGTCACTGCTCAGCCTCTCAAGGGTTGGGCTGTGAGGGAACAAAACACGATCTGCAGAGAAAACGGGCAAAGAATCCAGCTCACTCCCTGAAATTTCGATAGCAAGTAGCCTCTTTTTATAGGTTTAAACATCCAAAGAACAGCAGGGGTTTTGGTTGGGTTTTATTGACAGGATGTTTTGGGGCATTTGAGATTTTCAACTCCATTTTTTTTTTCTTTTTTTTTTTCTTTTTTTTTCAGTCAGACCTAGCCAACAATCACAATTTGTTTTTATTTAATCTGGTTTCCTACCCTGTCATCAGGCTTCCGTGCTTTCCCACTGGGTCCCTGAGTGCAGTCAGCACGATGCTGAGTCATGGAAGAACACTGTCAGCTTCAACTCTGGGGAGTTGAGGCTTCACCCTCAGTATCAGCTGTTTGGGGAGAGCCTTCCTGTGTGCATTTAGAACATCTCCAGCACATTTGCACTCTATTTTCTAGGATTTTCATCAATTTTTTTCAATGAAAGCCCATTTCAAGATGTTCCTTTAGGGTTTGTTGTTCAGCAATCCATCTGTTTCAGGTGGAGGAGCCTGGCACAGCAATCCAACCTGGGATCTCTGCTCTAATTCTCAATAAAACCACTGCTGACAGCTGCCCGAGTCTGGGATCTGACTCTGAGTGCCTTAATTAGTCAAAACTTCCTGATTTTGGTGAAAATCCTTCTCTAGTAGCATGCTTTTAGATTCAAAGGGAAGGTTTAAATTAGGAAGGGGTGGGAGCAGCTGCTGTGAGTTTGCTGATGGAGGAATGTGCGTTCCTAATGAAAAGCAGAGGCAGGATTTGGGATAATTTTCAGCCAGACAAAAGATGCCATCCAGCTACCAAACTTCTCCATAGGGGCCAGAGGGGATTTTCCTCATAGAGGCTTCCAGCCTCTGCCCCCTATGAAACCCTTCTAAGCGTTATCTCATTCTCTAGATCATGAGTTAGCGCCTGACTATTTTTAAACAACAGGCTTGGGTAAAACATACTGGCAGGAACAATGTGATGCTACATCCTGATCTTCTCTCTACATCTCCTGCTTTCAAAACTCCATTGAGATGGATGCAAGCACCCTATCCCAGCGCAGTCAAAAGCATCTTGGAGAGAGTGAGTGACACAAGACTGACGTGTGTTAAGGATTCCCTCATGCCTTTGTCTGGCAAACACTCACCAGCACAGCAGGCAAAAGGCTGTGAGGGATGGGAGCTTTGGATGAAGGTGTCATGAGGCAGAAGGTGATGCTTATATCTGCTCGTGGTTGTTCTCTCCTGCTGCCCAGCCACAGGCAAACTTGAGATGAGACAGAATCAAGGAAGACCTTGGCCTGAGATTGGGACCTGATTTAAATGGGACTATAACTTTTCCTGTTCCACTTTGCATTTAGTTGTCTCAGGGTTCTGAGTGCACTAATTGGTTTTAATTTCCCTGACCAGCATCATCTCCACCCATACACCCTCCACCCATTAGTCCAGAGGCTCTAATTAAGCTCTGTGTGCCTTGCCTGAGCTGTTTTGTCGTCATGCCTGTGGTCCTGTGTCCTGGATCATCATCATACCTATACAGTACCCTTGTTTCCACTCTTCTCCTGCTGTTTCCAAGCAGATCCTGGACCCAGTTCATCCCTTCACCTTGACTGGGACACTTGGTAGTTCCTTTTTGCCAGCACCTGGCCCCACCAATCCTCTTCAGATCCACTGGGACAACATCCCTGCCTATGCTGTGGTCTTGGCTCTTGGCTCATCTTCCATGGTGAGAAGGATCACTGAACCTGGACGTACCACAGCATCTGGGATCTATGTTGCGTGAAAGCACCCTGCTCCTAGACCATATTCCCTTCCTACCTCTCCAGGGCACAGCTGGCAGCTCTTGTGCCTGTTGGACTTGGGAAGACTTTGGCATGTTCTTTGCAGGATCAGGGGGATGTGAGTACCCCTGTCTTGCTGACATGTTTGTTGAACTTGTACATGCGGAGATCTCTCATCAACTGAAGTATTCTCAGGCGTTTCCTAAGAAATTTGTGGCTTGTCAAGTTTATCCCCTCCTGAGAGCAGTAACTCAGCTCTGTCAGGGATGGCTCAACTCCGGCACCTCCTTGTAATGTGATTGAGTGTGGAAATTGGCAGGAAAGGTAGGGAGCTGCCTCATCTTCATGCACATAATCAATAGCAAATCATTACTTTAAAAGTAAAGTGTTTGATGGTGTTTCTGTAGGGCAGGACATGCCCTGCATTTTCAGTCTTTGATTCATACTGCTTAACATGCCATGAGCTGGAGCTCAGAGAGTGACTCACATTGTGAAAGCTCTCCAGTTAGCTCCTGGTGCTTCCTCTCAGCAAGTGTGTCATGGTTGCTACAGCATGTCTGTGTCTGTTCTCCATCCTAGCTCTGTAAGCCTTCAAGGCTCTGTTAGGGAAATCCTGAAGCCTAGACTTTGGAGGGATGGCAACAAAGCATGTGTGGGGCTTTTGCCAGGATCAAGGAGCTCTAATTCTGGATTAGGTCCAGCCTACATGAGGCAGAGTGTGATACAGCTCAGTTCACCCACAGACACCAGCCAGCAGCGTGGTGCGGCTGAGGGAGCTGGGAGGGCTCATCCTGGAGAAAAGGAGGCTCAAAGGGGACCTTCTGGCTCTCTGCAACTCCCTGACAGAAGGATGGAACCAGCTAGGGGTCTGGCTCTGCTCCCAGGGAGCAAGTGGCAGGAAGAAAGAAAGCAGACACAAGTTGTGCCATTGTAAGGTTAGGTTGAATATTAGAGAAAATTCCTTCACTGAAAGGTTTGTCAAGCCGTGTCACAGCTGCCCAGGGCAGTAGTGGAGTCCTCATCCCTGAAGGGATTTAAAAGCTGTGTAGATGTGCCACTTTGAGACATAGGTTAGAGATGGGGAAACAGTTGGATCCAATGATCTTTTAGGTGGTGTTCAACCTGAATGACTCTATGATTCTCTGACAGGAAACCCAGGGAGCACAAGACGTGGCAGCTCTGTCTTGCTGGAGAAAGGAGCCTTGCCCCTAAATTCATGATTATGTGTGGGTCAGGTCATTCCCATATGAAGGAGATGTCATATTGAAAGCATGTATTGACACGTTCATTGCAGATACACATCAGTGCTTCTGAAGTGTCTGCCTTACTAAACATGAGCTGCCAATCCTTGTGCTCCTACTCCAGCATGGGATTCAGCCAAGGGGTCCAGCAGTCCTCCTCTTACCATTGCAAGGTTGCTTGCTGTACTCAATAACCTGGTCATTGATTTTGGTCTGGAACTGTCCTCCAATAAGTGACAAAACTTGATAGGACTCTTTATTTATAAACTGGGTATGCAGGGATTGTTCCTTTACTGTTGCCTCCTGTTCTTTCCTTGCATTGACAGCAGTCTGACTCTACTTCCCTGGATCTAGGCTGGTGTTCCTGTCAGTTTGAGTGAGATGAGGGTGATCCTTAGAGAAGAAGTAGGAGTTGGAAAGCCCTGGAACCAGGTTGCTTTAGTGAAGAGGAGCTACAGCACAGGGGAAGTGCAGTGACACTCATTGGTCTTGCAAGATCTCCTGTCATTGAGGGCCTAAACTACCCTGTCTGGATCTGCAGTGAGACTGAAGTGCCTTCATGTTGACCGTATCACAGAATCAGGGTGATTTGGGTTGGAAAGGATCTTAAAGCTCAACTTGTCCCACTGCCTTCCCAAGGGCGGAGACAACTATCCCAGGTTGCCCTGTCCCACCTGGCCTTGAGCACTTCCAGGGATGGGGCAGCCACAGCTTCTCTGGGCAATCTGTGCCAGTGTTCTACAACCCTTACAGTTGGGAATTTCTTCCCAATGTCTGATATAAATCTCCCTTCTTTAAGGCCATTAATGCTCCTGAGGATGCTGCTCGTTTTCTCTGGACCAGTAAACCAAAAGCAGCAACAGAATTCCAAACAAGTTCCAGAGGATCATGAAGGGGTTACGGACACTTGTGTGGTGACAGGCGGTCCAGGGCAAGGCTGAGCACGTCCTGTGGAGCCCAGCCAGCAGGGCTGACCTGATGTAACTGGGAGCTGGCACTGGATGCTTAACTTCAAATGGCCCAGGGACTGAACAGATGGCTCCTCTTTATTTGCATGCTACTTGGATTTGTGAGTCAAGCAGAAGAATAACTTAATTTTTGACATTTGCTTCTCCTCAGAGCCCAGCACAATTTATGTTATACTGGCATTTGCGTGACGGATGTTGCTTTAGGCATAAAACCCATCCTGGCTTTAACCCTAAAAGGAGCTAAATGGGCAGGAACCATGTTCCTTCCCAGCTCTTTTGTAGGCTCTGCCAAGGGATATCACACTTACACAGTGACCAAAGAATCAGGAGAAAACAGTCATTTGGGGCTTGTGGAAGGAAGGGGCAGGGTTGGAGTGGAGTGGAGGTTGGACTGGAAAAATATCTCATTTGTCGGCCTGAAATGAGAGACTGTTTGTGGATGAGGTTTACCTCCTATTAAAAATACCCTTCAAGGCCTGTGCAGTTAGTCTTAAGCACAGGGGATAAATTTAGTAAAGTCTTGTTCCTGCTGACATAGACTTAAGTGAAAATAATATATATAGCCAGAGCACAACATCTGCAAGTCAATTAAAAACCTGGCTGATCGCACCCCAGATGACAGTTGCCATGACTAGTGTGTCTGTGTGCCACCCCTTTGAGAGGGAACAAAACAGATCCTTCTTAGCTGTTCGGCATCTCTGTGTATCTTCCGATGCCCACAACTGCTAACGGTGATTATTTGATGGCTCGAGTCCCAGCAATGTGTCCTCCTTACCCCAACAGTTTTGCCTGATGTCTCAGTAGCCCTGTGTGGTCACATCTGTGGTATTCATGGGTTTGACTGTAGGTCAGTAATAAAAGTGACAGGCAAAGAGAAGTCAGCTCATTTTCTGGCCTCATTGTAAGGCATGAGAGTTAACCTGAATAAGGGTGTGCTTTGACCAACAAAAACACACACTTTTCAGGGGCTATATTTGACATACTTTATGCAAAGAAGCGGTCTTTATTTTCCAGTGGGCAAAGTGCAGTTCTCCTTCACACGTAGTTTTAAGAAAAATATCTGTTGTTGTTAGCAAAACTGGTTTGTGAAAGGGAGATAAAGCAGCTGGAGCAGGGAGATCCATGCCACTGAATTCTGGGGCTACAATATGTTTTCCAGACAGCTTTCAGCATCTCTTGCTTTCAGTGTGATCCCCATCTTGTGGTTAGTTCAGCGCCTGCAAAATTTGTCTGCCTGTGCCTGTCCAGGCTCAGTGGCATTAGATTCCCCAACCAATACAACTGAAATATGGTGGCTTCGTGGTTAGCTGCCCCTCTGCTGAGCTGCTGAGGACATTCTGGCGTTGTACTAAAAGAAAACTCAAATTGTGGGACAAGGTGCATTCACTCAAACCTCTCCTATTTACTGTTGTACCAGCAGCCTCAGTTACCAACCTGTTGTGGAGCTTCTGGCCTCGTGTAAGCTCTTAAGACACTCTGGTTTGGAAGAAAAACATGGTTTAAACCATCTACATGGCAAGTTCAGTTGACACACTTTCCTTCACATGGACAGGGCATGAGAACCCCCAGGAACAATTTAGCAGCCCAGCTCATGGACTGTAACTTGTTATATTCCAGTAACTTGGTCACATCTGATGGAGTGTTTCACATTCGGCCTGAGCCTTCAGTGAATAAAACATGCCTGGGACACACACACTGATTGCAATGTTGCTTGGATGCAAATACTGGATTATAGATTGGATATTGGAAAAAATTCCTTCACCAAAACGACGGTCAGCCATTAGAACAGGCTGCCCAAGGCAGTGGTGCAGTCCCCATCCCTGGAGGGATTTAAAAACCATGTAGATGTGGTTCTTGACAGTGCTGAGGGAGTGGCTGGACTCAATAAAATGTCTTTTCTAACCTAAATGATTCTGTGATTCCGTGAAAAATTCCATTTCAGTTCTGACCTCCTTGAGTTGTCACTTTGGACATGAGACTGAGCCCAGTGTTTATGCAGAGGTACTTGGCCTGGGAGCGTGGAGTTCTGATTCCCCAGAGCTAGCCCATCGTCTCTCTTGTGTCTTCAGGGAAGCAAGGATCTTCGTGGATTGGATTCTTGTCTTTGAAGTGGCCTTTTAAGGTCAGGGTCCACTATTCCCTATTCCTTTGGTTCTACAAGGAGCTGGAACAGATACACTGTGTTCCACGCCCCCTTTAGGATCCCTCCCTGCGTTCAGATGCAATCTCCGGAGACCCAGCATCAAGACTTTTTTTGAATCTCCTTGTAGCCTTCCATCTTACTGAGGTTTTTTGATTTCAGAAGGAAAATGCCTGATGTTGAAATAGCTTGGCATTTCATGTGGGCCCTCTGTGAGAATGTGACACAAGCATATCATGATGCTTCGTTTTCTCCCTCGTTCTTACTGTGTGACTCTCCACAGCCCCGGGCCTGCACCAGACCCATGCGCAGCTGAGGCACAGCTCGTAGCCCGAGGGCTGCTATGATTAGGAGCAGTGGGGCTGTGCTGCGTGGAGAGAATAAGGAATTGCACTCCCTCTCGTGGCTGTGCTCTCCCCTACCTTTTCCTGGAGCAGCAGACCCTAAAACTTCACTTACGGAAGATGTTCATGGCCAGTGCAGGTCCCCACCATATTCAGGGTTAGCAGTGCAACATAGCCCAGCACTTAAGGCGCTGGTAGTTGAACTCAAAGTTTTGTCAAACTATTAATTGTTTGGGGAAAAAGAATTTCCATGCCAGATGTCTGCCTTAGGCTGAAGTTTCCCAGAAAGTTTCAGCCAAATTATTTTGTCCATTTCCAAGAATGCGGGGAAAGCACAATGTTTTGTCCAGATTTTGAAAAGGAGTAATTCCATGAAATTGTAATAACAGAGAAAAGCCTCCCTCTATTGAAGTAAGAGCATGAAATTTGGTCTCACTGTCGAAAAGTGCCATTTGCTACTTCCAGGAAAGTTTGTTTAATTTTGAGTTAGTTACAAGCTCTGCAAATCATGGTTTGCATGTGCTCAGCAGATCCAGTCACAGATTAACAACTCTGTTCTCCGAGGACTGTCCACAACAGGCACGCTCCAGCTCTGGCTGGAATGGCTGCTCCCAGGACTCTGGAAAGCTGTAGAAGTGAGAAAAGCTGGGGAGAGCAGCAGAGATGAGTCTTGTGATAGGGTCAGAAATGTATGAGTGCTGTTGGAGATGTCTTTATGAGAGGGATAATACAAGATGGCCTAGAAAAAATAACGATGAAGAAGCTCCCATGAGAGGTAGGCCAGGCACCATCTCCCTGATCCTCCAGAAATGCTTCTCTTGCTGGCAGGGACAGGAAGGGCAGATGTCAGCAGATCAAGGGAGGGGACTCTGCCCCTCTGCTCTGCTCTCACGGGACCCCACCTGGAATCCTACCTCCACTTCCATGGTCCTCAGCAAGGAAGGACATCAATGTGTTGAAGCAGGTCCAGAAGAGACCACAGAGATGCTCTGAGTGCTGGAGCACCTCTGCTGTGGAGGCAAGTTAGGAGACCTGGGGGTGTTCAGCCTGGAGAAGAGACGGCTCTGGTGAGAACTTAGAGCCCCTTCCAGTAAATAAGGAGGTTTCAGAAGAGCTGGAGAGGGACTTTGAACATGGCCTGGAGGGACAGGACATGGGGGAATGTCTTCCCACTGCCAGAGGGCAGTGGTGGGTGGGATATTGGGAAGGAATTTTTTACAGTAAGGGTGATGAGGCACTGGCAGACATTGCCTAGAGAAATGATGGCTGCCCCATCCCTGGAAGTATGCAAGGCCAGGTTGGACAGGGCTTGGAGCCACCTGGTCTAGTGGAAGGTGTCCCTGCCCATGGCAGGGGGTTGGAATGAGATGATCTTTAAGGTCCCTTCCCATACAAACCATTAGATGATTCTATAAACCTATGATCCTATAATGCTTCCAACATCGTGTCGCCTCCTGAGCTAGGAAACCTTCCCATGCAGGGAGAGTTTCTTCTCAGGGCTGCTACAGGGACTGCACTAAGAGATTCAGAGTTTGGCTGCTGTGCCGTCATCCCAGAGGCAATTTCTGAGGGAAAGCAGGAATGCCTCAGGAGCATGTCTAGGGGACTTTCAGCTGATATGTGATGGAGATGCACTGACTGATCCAGGATGTCCACGGGAGTATTTTCCACCTGGCAGCACAGCATTGCAAGGACTCAGGGCAAGCTGACTGGAGCTCTGGGCTGCTCCTCCCGGCACCCTGCCTCTGACATCTAAAGCTTGCACTGGGTGTCTGGACACAGCCCCACAGCGTGCCCCGTAGACTCAAGAGCAGATAGCATCTGACTCTCTTGTCCTGGCAAGAAAATTGTCCTCCCTTATAACTTTGCTATCCAGATGCCAAAAATGCACTTTTGCCATCCATTGGAGGGAAGGCTGTTAAGAATGGAGGCGTTGACACAACTTGCCTTTGGGGGAAATGGCACAGAGCAGCATCCCTAGTTCAAGAGGCTGGCTGAGTTTAGCAATAGTCTCTTGTTCCCAGGCTCTGGGCCAGGATAAATTGGCTGCAGTGTACTTTGGGAAGGAGGATTTTGCCCCCAGGAGAAAAAGAGCTTAGCAAAGCTCTGTCAGGAGTCCCTCTTAAGATCATCCACACAAAGGAATGGGTGCCAGTCCCTCGGGTGGGCTTGTTATTAGCCTTCCTTGGGCGTAGCAAAAGCTCCTGTTATCAGGTACAACGAAGAAAGGCTGATGTGGAGGTAGAAGTGGGGGTAGAGAAGCAGAAAGAGCCCATAGATTTTATTTGCTTTTCTGAATTAACCTGAGTTGGTGGAATGGTCTCTCCCCAATGGGAAAGAGAGGAAAACGGAGAGTAGGACAGCTGGTATCTCTGTGCTCTATGCTTTGCAAACACGAGCACATGTTCCCCACCATGCCAAGTATTTTAATGCATCGTGTGGTAGCTGGGAACAGTCAGAGCACAGAGCCCCAGCCCTACTCCCTGCCCAGCCTCTGCTGCCCTGGATGCACCTCTGCCCCTGGGTCTGAGTGGTGGATGAGTCAGGAAACAGGCAAGGTCTGCTCTAGCTGAGAGGTCCGGGGGGCTCCTCTGCTAGATCCATCCAACTGCTTTTCTCAGGAGTCCTTCAGGTTTCGGGACTGTTTGTACTGCAAGGGGAAGGGTGAACAGGGGCAGGCCTAAAAACTGCAGTCTCATGACCCACACAGCTCCCATCCTTACTGGAGAGGAGCATGGCTGTAGCTCAGGGCTCTTTGTTGCCTAAACAAGGATCTCTTCTATTAGTTGAGGCCATCTCTTGCCTTGCCTTGCCTTCAGGCACCACTCCATGACATGTCTCCTGTGAGCCCCGTGTCATACCTATCAGACTCCATCTCAGTACCTAAAGCATCTCAGGTGGCACTGGAGACACTTTTAGTAACTGAAGTGAGGCCTTGATGTTCATGCAGCACAAAGGTTCTCCTGGGATGTGCTATTTCTTCTGCACAGCTCAACAGTAACTTTCTGAGTTGCTCTGTTCAGCCAGATTATTTGGATTAATGAACCACCAAGGGAAGGGGGTGGGGATGTTCAGCTGTCCTCTCCAGGAGAGATGGTGGCCCCAAAATCCATGTCACGGAGCAGAACAAGCTTCACTTCCTTGCAAACATATCAAACATCCTGACATCTTACTTGAGATGCAGAAAGCCAGCAGGATGGAGACCAAAGACAACCTCTTTTAATGGCTTTCACCTAGAGCATGTTTTTTATTTAAATTTCATACACCTTTAAAAATAAAGGATATCAGCTTTGAAAGTCCCAGGCTTATTACACTCTAGTAAATTTCCTTAATTACCAAATTTGCAAATGTTACCAGAGCAGTCAGGGTGCGACACATGAAGCCCCGGTTTCTTGAGGAACTAATACACCTTTTGGCAGAAGCCAAGTTTTCCGCAGGTTCAGAGAGACTATTTATTTAAGTTCCACTTGCTTGCTTTGCTCGAGTCAATGGCTTCTTCATCCAGGGCTCAGAAGAGAATTGGCAACCGAAATAAGCAACAAAGTGTGCTAAAAATAAGCAACAAAGTATGTATTAGTCCTCCAGGGATAAAAAATGAGGTGTGAAAATCCACTAGTTCTAAAAATCTTGTTCATGGTCACTACATACATCTGTCAAATCCGGTCACCAACAACAGGACTTTCTTCATTTAAGTTGGTTTTGAACAAACTGATGTTTCCCTTTCTGTTTATCCAGCACATTTAGGCTTCATCTCTGAGAGCTCTGGCCAGCAGCAGCCTATGTCTGTGCTGTTTGACTCCCTCATCCTTCAAAACAGGGTGGTCCTCTACAAGCTGCTTGCTGGGCCATGGGTCCCAGAGAATAAATTTGAATAAACTCATTAATAACCCATTACATTCCATTCCATTCCATTAAATGCTGTGATTTGGTACAAATGACTACATACATATGCAACTTCCATTGTTCTATAATGCAAAACATCTATGTTTTAAAATCCTGGAAAATGGGTATTCATTTATATGGTGACCTAAATATGTGTTTCTGCCCTAGAGTCGTCACAAAACAGAGCTGGGAGGGACCTCAACTGTTCAGCTTGCCCATTCCCTACACCCTGGACAAAGTTTGCTGTGATTTTTTGCCCAGTTTCATCTAATCTGTAATTACTAATCTCTGGTGATGGATATTCTACAATATCCACTTTGATTGCATACCTACCTACTAACCGAAATATACAAAAATATTATAATTAGGAGGAAATTAGCATATATTAATAGGTACTAATAAATGCCCTCAGAAAAAAAAATCCCATAGTAAACCAAGATTATAAATAATGTTTTCAAATACGACTGCATTTGAAAATGTATGTAATATGATTGAAACTGTTCTTGGCAGCAGACCTGACCCCCCTCTCAGACCCCTTCACTCTTTACTTTTTAACCTGGATAAGTTCACTGGTCTGCTTTAGGACAACTGAAAACTACAGGGTGAAGTAGTGAGCAGTCAGGGTGGGGAGAGCAGGAATTCTTTAAGCTAGCTTTGCTGCGAGGGAGACAGTCCTTGCTTTGAACAATCCTGCTGCTGGTTCAACACAGCTGCTTTGCTCACCTTTCCCTTAACCCAGCAGGTTATCTGGCTACACCAGCAAATTAAAGCAGAGAAGAGCTGCCAGGGAAGAGCTCAGGGTCTCCTGCTATTGTAAAATCATAGCAAAGCATTTTGCTTTTCAAACACTTGTCTAACCCAACGGGAATAATTTGCAAAGGAATCCTGACTCTACTTGTCGTTCAGTTCATTATCTTTATGATCCCGTCCCTAAAAACACTTAATGGTTAATAAACCTTAAGGAAATACAATCTCATAGGCAAATGTTTTGGCTGAGCATCTGCTTCAATACTGGGAAGGGCTGGTCTTTTGTCTCTTTAATTGCCTTTTTGACCTTTTCAGAATACAGACCTTTGCATTAGCCGTAGGACAGCTGTGCAGAGTCGGTGACACCAAACCCCTGGCTACATGTCCCCCACAGATGCTCTCGCTCCACGGCTATTTTGATGCTAACCTTTCTGCAGGTTCTGTTATTCATGCCAGAAAGGCTCTTTCAAAACCCCTAGGAAGAGTCTTGGCATTTCCAAAATGTCCATAGGGAAGCCCAGTGGGGGTTTTGAAGAAATCTTAGCTTTGTCATGCCAACTCTCCAGCCTGTGTTAAGATAGGAGTGCAGAGCTCCATTTGCATAGATGCAAATGATTTAGAGGAGAGCTCAGCATTGCTGCTCCACATTTGTAGGAGACCCTCAGTCCCAAGTGAGATGATCTGTGTAGTCAAAGCTGGACTACTGAGGGGACACAAGAAGAAGAGCTTTAGAAGTCAGCCTAATGCCTTCTTTGGGTTAGTTGCACCACAAAGACTGTGGGTAAATCTAATCCTGAGCACAGTTCTGGGTCTGTGCTTGGCTGATCACATCATCATGGACCGAATGGCTGCTGGTGAGGCCACCTTAGCTGTCTGGGAGGAGATGAGGAGACCATGGGGACGAGGAGATCATGGGCATGGTGAGTCCATAGGAATGAGACTGTGGGGATGATGAGACTATGGGGAGCAAGAAGGTGCACTTTTCCACCATCTCCTCCAGATTAATGCATGAGCTTACCTTTTCCTGCAAAATATTTCCACAGGGAGACTGTGCCTTTTTACCCATGAGTTAGCCCACCTCTCTGGAAGGACTTGAGGAGACCTTGAAGACCCCTTCCCAGCTTTGAGGAGATGAGCCACCGGGCAAGTTATTCTGGAGTGTGGCTTGTTCAGCTTCTTTCTCTGTTTTGTATAAAATAATTAACTGGCGGAGAGAGAGAGACAGAGGGAACATGTGAGTTTGCAGCTCATTGCATAGGCATTAATCTAGAAGGGGAAGATGCAGTCCCTGCTCTTAGAACTAAGTTAAACAGAAAATTGACACAATTCCACAGACTCAGCCCAAGGACCTTCTTTGTACATAAAGGAAACCAGAAGGTTAAACCAAGACTAATGAGGAGAAATGACTGTGGTATTTTGGGATTAAAAATGGCCTCCTTCATGTCACTGCCCAAGGATCAGTGAAGCCTGAAGAACATGTATCTCAATTGTGGACCTCAGGACCTTTGGTCTTTTCATGGACTGGATGTCATCAGCATGGCCAAGCATTTTGAAAGTACCTGCCACCTCAACATTTAAACACAAATAAGAAAGCTAAAAGGAAAATACTTGTTTCCCTTAGTAAGTTCCCAGCAGATTACCCCCACAAGACAGAAAAGTGAGGAAGCAGGCACATCCCTGGGACAACGTTTCCACCTCCAAATGGGTTCTAGCAGAGGAAGTTATCAGTGGTGCTGGCTGCCCTTCCTTGCCACTCTTTGGCTGCACTGTCTCTGGCAGGGAGTGGGTTGACTTTATCTCTTGAGCAGCAGCCTCAGGTCCAGAGATCCAGCTGGCAGTGATGAGATAAAACACAGGTGCAGCTCTGTCCTGCAGTAGCTCAGGGGTTCCTTCTCTGTTTCTGAATGGCAAAGCTGATGTCCAGGGAGTAGAAGGCGTATTACCTGCCTGATTTGGCTAGAAAATTAATTTTCTTCCTAGTTATCTGCAACTGTTGATGGCAGATTTCTTTCTTAGGAATGGAGAGAAGATACCCTCGTTCTTGCCCAGTTCCTGTGTTTTTTAGAGTGAAAGTCCCTGGAGGAAAGGTTTGCCCTTACTACAGACATGATTTAGTGGAGCTGCCTCCTGGCCTTCCATCAATGATATGTCGCTGCAATGTGAGCCCTTAGATAGTGGTGTGTTTAGAGAGCCTTTGTTCTCGTGTTCAGTGAATTGATCTCCATCTGAGAAAGTATCACTCACTGTCAGAATTAAAAAACAGCCCGTGAAAAAGAAAAGGAGCAGCCTGACTTCAAAGGGCCGTGGTTCTTTTCTTGTGGCCTCTCCTAACCTGCACGCAGCTGAAAAACTTGTTTGACCCAATTCATTTCAGGCCTCCTTCTTCCCCTCCAACAGACAAAAGACACACAAACAATAAGCTCATTCAGGTGCAGAAGAGGGAGGGAAACCCAGAGACCCAGGCAAGGCTCCCACTGCACACACCCTGTTCCCACAGATAAGCACAAAGCCGGAGGAGTGACAGGTTATCTTGGGCAGATCCAGCTACATGCGAGGTCTCCTTGAAGTCAGCCGTGTGTGTCGAGATGGTATCTTTTATTAGGCCAACAGGTAGAGTCAGAAAAACTAGACAAACTCTCAGGAGCCCCAAACCTCCTTCAGTCCAGGGAAGTATCTGGGCCACTCAAAGCCAGGAGGTACATGAAATGTCTTAGGGTAGAAGGTAGGTAGAAGTGAGTACTGGGCTACTAGTGCTTGAGTCTAGAGAAAACTTATAGTGACCTTCCAGTGCCTAAATGGGTTTCAGGAGAGCTGACTTTGGAAAAGGGCCTGGAGAGACAGGAAAAGGGGGAAAGGGTTTCTCACTGCCAGAGAGCAGGATTAGGTATTGGGATATTGGGAAGGAATTGTTGGCTGTGAGGGTGGTGAGGCCCTGGCACAGGTTGCCCAGAGAAGCTGTGGCTCTCACATCCCTGGAAGTGTCCAAGGCCAGGTTGGACAGGGTTTGGAGCAACCTGTGATAGTGCAAGGCGTCATTGCCCATGGCAATGGGTCAGAATGAGATAAATGGTCTTTAAGGCCTTTCCAACCCAAATATTTTTTTTAATTTTTTTTTTTTTTTATTGGGGGCGTGACCAATTTAGCTTCTGTCTCACTACGTGACATCTCATCTCTGACTGGCATATGGCCAAGGATGGGATTGCAGCACCAAACCCCCTTATAAGTTTAAATCACCAGGAAAGCGTCCTTCAAGATCATTACCAGGCATTAACAGAATGCCCGGTCTGGCAGCTGTAACCCTGGAGGTTTCCAACACCTGATAACATGCTCAGGAGAGTTATCTCTGCAACAGAGGTACCACACCACTCCCAAGCAGGGCTGACCGCAGTGAACAGCCCTTTCTTCCTGCAGGAACACAACCTCATACAGAGAAGATCGCTGGATATTTTTTCCCTCTTTCTATTTTTAAACGTGCTCCAAGCTAAAATCTTCATTTTCTCTTCAGTGATGCATGTGCCTGCATTTCCTCGAGCTCATATTCATTCTGTCCTTCCTTGTCTTTTCCAAGAGAAATGTCTTAACATTTGCAAAAAGTAACTATTGTTTTTGTACTTTAGAAATGTGAACATGTCACTATAGCAGTTATCACTCAAACCTAACTAAACAAGCCTAATTCTGCCTAATAGGAACTTGGTCACCTCTGAGCACTTTTCTCTTTATTAATGAGTCACTCTAAAGCAAATTATCCCCTCGTGTCACTGTCTCACTCCTGCTTCACTGCAGCTGGATGTATTTTACCCATAAGTAATCATGCTACCAGTGCCTACAGGTTGAGTTCTTTGGAGGGATCGGTGAAGTTCTGCAAGGAGACAGCACCCTGAGTGACTTTAAGCTTGCACACCAAGGCTAGGTTGGATGGTGCTTGGAGCATCCTGGACTAGTGGAAGATGCCGCTGCTAATTGCAGGGGTTTGGACTAGATGGCCTTTAAAGGTCACTTCCAACCCAAACCATTTAATAATTCTGTGATCTCTGATAGTCAAAAGGATTGAACACTGAGATACACAAGTTACCAATCACCAGCACAGCTATGGCTTCTATATCTATGCTTCACACCTATATCCTTCTGGTTAATGACCACAGTTAATAGGTTGAATTGCCTGGTGTTTCTTGTGGGCTTAGATCACCTATTAGGACAGTTGCAGCTACTCAGCTGCAGTAGGATATCATTAAGCTTCTCTAATTAGCTATGCTGGTGCTTTCAGCTTCCTCATTTTCCTAGAGTCACAGAACAATTTGGGTTGGAAGGGACCTTTAAAGGTCATCTAGTCCAGTTCACCTGCCACGAGCAGGGACACCTTCCACTAGACCAGGCTGCTCAGAGTGTGTCAGTCTATCATCCCTGTGCATCCCTGTTTACATGGTGATTACACCAGAAAGGGCTGGAGAACTAGGTGAGAAGAGCTATTCTCTGTTCTGGTGGCATTTCCCTGGACAAGGGTTAGGAAGGTGATACACAGACTTATCTGTCCTGCCTAGGAGGTGGTGACAGTCCTTGTGTCTGTCACCTGAAGGTTCCCTTGAGCCCAGATACGCTGAAGTGTTATAACTCATAACTACTATCAGGCACTTCCAGAATAGCCAGTGTGGGAAAACCTCTCCCAGCAAGCTCCCTGTTGCTGCTCCCAACTCTCACACTCCTGAAAGAGAAATAATCTCCTGCCAAGATATTTCACTCTTGTAGCAAAAAGATTTGGGAAGTGCACAAGAGAGGCTAATCCCGGCATTCATCTCCACAAGGCTTCAAAACCCTGAGCATCATGTACAGCTCTGAAAAGTGTCTTTGAGCCATTCCCACCAGTGGAGTGCATTACACTCCCTCAAACCCTGGGCAGCCTCTGGGGCAGGCAGTTCATCATTTGCTCCTCAGTGGGCCTTTGCCCAAGGTCTAGATGATGACTCCTGGATCCGCACTCCCAGTCCCATCCCACGCCTGCTGCTCGGCTGTAGCCTTGCAATTCCTAACCTATCTATCACGGCACATTTATTCTGACACCCTGTGAGTGTGCAGGTTAGTGCTGCTCTGCCAGACTCAGCACAGACTTCTAAATATATTAGTGAAGGGGAAAGATCTGGGATGGCTTCCAATTTTAACCAAGGTCACATTGGTGAGTGCTGGTGTGCAGCGTGAGGATATTATCCGCAGCATCTTTCAATCCAGATGCGTGCAGCAATCCTCTACTGTGACAGAATGGGAAAGGATGGCAGTAACAAGAAGCCTTGGAGATATCTAAAATTTTGCTGTGGGTGTGTTCTGTACCTCGGGATCTTTGTTCCTCTGGTTATTTTTCTACCAAAAAACCCCAAACACAAACTGCGTTACTTACACGCCTCAAATGGTAGACTCAGGCATAATGTTTTGCAAAGAGCTCAGAGCTTTGGGCCCTTGGAATCATCCTAGCAGACAATTTTCTCATTAGGAGACAGCCAAATGCTCCAGGGAAACATACATTGCTGGAAACGGCACCTGCATTCCAGATTTGCCCAAGTCTCTTGATGATGCATCCTAAGAAGAGCTCTCTTCCTAGCCACAAGAAAGGGCTGAGAAAGTTTAGGCAAGGCCAAGGACTGGAGGTGAGACACATCACAGAAGAAGGTTTGAAATCCCCCCTCTGGCAGCGGTGACTCTGCGACTCTTTCCATGGGAAACGGAAGAGACCTGGACTTTTAATTGCAGCCCTGGTCTGGAGGAGGAGACCCAGGAGGAGCAGAAAGAGTGTGGAATAAAGAAGAGGTGCATAATTTGAGAGAGAGAGGAAAAAGACAGGAGGCTCTGGCTGAGGACATGGCTCGGCAGAGACCAGTTTACAAGACTGGCAAAAAAAGCAGAAGTGGTTTTTACTCTTGCTGGCTTTTAGTGGGGTTCAGGAGTCCTTTTAAAGCTGGAACAGCTTCCCCATTTCTGCAGCAGGACAGTGAAGAGCCCTGTGCCCCGCTGATACTGAAGGGCAAAGTCTGGTGGGAAGAAGAAGCAGAGTGCCATAAATTACCTCTCTGTCTTTCTAGGCTCCGTGACCAAGAGCTGTATTGGGGTCTCACTTAACCCTGATAAATGTGGCACTGGAAAGAGTGCTGGGAGGATCCTGGTGATGTGTTTTCCTGTGGTTGTTCATTTATGGTGAGACAGAAAATGGAGTAGGGGTTAAATTTTATCTTCTTAAACTCTGTCTTCTACCTGACTCCCCCTCTAAAGCTCTTAGATACATTTCAAGCTGGCAAAAGTTTAGGAATTCCAAAGATACTCTTATGCCTTCAGTGCAAATAAGATGTTATGCAGAAAAAGAAAGAAATTTTCAGGGCCCCTGTGAGAGGAAGGCTGTCACGGGGGTGTCCTGAATCATGGATAAGGCAGAGCAGTGTTATCCCTTGTCTGCAGGACAAGCATCAGGCAGGCTGTGGAGAATCCAGCCGTGCCACACTAGTCTTGCTCTCTGAGGCCCCCCTGAGTTACTAAGTTGGTTTGTCAGTAGATTGGGCAATGGTTTGTCTCCTTGCCTTTATTTTTAGCTCCCTTAGGTGAGCAAAACAACTCAAACAGTAGCGCTGGGGGACCTGCATCTCCAGATCCAATCAGCTGTCTCTGATCCAAACCCTGCAGTCAGTAGTTCCTCCCTTCTTTCAACTCATCCTACTCCCACTGACCAGTGCCTTTACCTCCTCCTGACAGTCTCAGCTCATGGCTGTGTGGAGATTTCCAGACCTGATGTTCAAGATCTGCTCTTGGTATAATCTTACCCTTATTCCAAGGTTTTGCATGGGAGCTTAATGCCTGAGCATTGGAATTGAGGTACGCATCTCTGATGAGGTGCCTGCATTTCGCTCCTGCTCCCCTGCACTGCCTGCATCAGGAGATCCAGACAGAGGAGCACACCTGCTCTTGTGAAGCCCACGGGCTTTCCTCCATCAGTTGTAGAAGTGAATTGTTATGAACAAGCCACAGGTTGGGGGGGGAGAGAAGTCTTCTGTGCATTTGCCCCCAAATCAGACTGTTCCTGAACTGACCACACAGCCTTTGGAGCAGCTGGCAGTCCAGGTTCAGTCCCAAGACTATACTCCAGTATTGCTCTGGGTCTCCAGTATTGCTCAGTGCTGGCCAGAGGACAAGGGCAATGACAAGAATGTTGGGCTGCAGTTATCTTTCCACTCCATCCCTGAACACAAGTGCAAAAACCAATGTCACAAGGTGTAATTGGAGCAGTGCTGTGCGGACTCTCTAAACTGAAGCACAGATTTGGTCTAGAAATCATCTAACAATGTCTTGCAAAACTTCTAGGATTTCGTGAGCTGGACTGGAACAGAAATGCCACAGGCAGCACTGTCAACACCAAGCATTCAGATACCATGAGTCAGCTCCCCTTCCTCCTTGACTCTTCTAAGTCTTCTTTCCTTTCTGTTTTTGGAGGTCTTGTTTTGTTGGGGGTTTTTTTGAACTGTGAGGTTAAACTTGGTTCTTATTTTCCAGGTTTCTCTGTTCCTCATCTCCCTCTCCTTTTGTGGAGGTTAAAAACTTAACTGTTTTGGAGGTGAGGGGGGTGTTTCTAAAAGGAGGAGGAGATGTGAAGCTCTAAACCCCTGGAGCAGGGCCCTAAGTAACATTGTTATGTGGCTTTATGATAAATTTGGGAGATCTGGCAGCGCTTCAGTCTGGCTCCTTGTTTAATTGCCTGCAGATCCTGCCTTGTCATTAACACAAAAGGTCAAGGTACTGGCAGGAGTTCTGTGATTTGTGAAGGCATACTCAGCTTATAAAAACACCTCTGTCTTTGCATCCCAAGGAGACCTCCTTGTTCATCCAGCTGTTACTGCTGTTCTCCCCTGTTCTCAGCTCCCTCAGCAGACTCTTCCTTGCCTTTGTGAGGTGACTTATGCAATGCCTCAACTCAAACATGCTTTTGGCCAGCTCCCCACTCATTGCAACTGCAACTGGCTGTATATAATGCTCATTAAAACTGCTGTATTTTAATAATTGTGTCCGGGAAATGTTTTCTCTAAGGAAAGGAAGCAGAGGAAGACAGGTAAGCAAAGCCCAAGGAGCATCCAGCAAGATCTTAGAATAAAGAAAGAGCATCTGCCAGGATATAGCCCATGTGCAACAAGCAGCACACACAAGCCTACTGGATCATAGAGGCATTTATGCCAAGGTCTGTAAGAGCATTGAGTCCAGCTGTTCCTTCAGCACTCCCAAGCCCACCACTAACCCATGTCCCCAAGTGCCACATCTGCACATGTCTGGTCTTTCTCAGGTCTCTCTGAAGTTCAGGGTTTGGAGCTGAGGAACACTGAGCTCACAGCTGAAAGTCATGAGTTGCTCATCATGAACTGCTGCAAGAACTATATGGCTTCTTCTGCCTGCAAATATGTACTATGTTCTGACAACACAACAGGAAGGTGCTCCAAAGAGATAGAATTTGACTAGACAGCATCCAGTATTATTATTTTCTTATTCCTGGATTATTGAACAGCAGATTTGCGTGGGCTATTGTAGGGACTCCTAGTGATGCCTAAAATGCCTTAAGGCATCACTAGGAAGTAAAGGGATGTTATAAAAATTATGGAAAGAAATTTTTACACAGGCAGGTACTTACAGAACAAGGGTAGATGATTTTACACTGAAAAACGAGTTATTTAGATTTGATATTAGGAAGGAATTGTTGACTATGAGAGGGTGGTGAGGCCCTGGCACAGGTTGCCCAGAGAAGCTGTGGCTGCCCCATCCCTGGAAGTGTTGAAGGCCATATTGGAGCAGTCTGGGATAGTGGGAGGTGGGATAGTGGGTAGTAAAATTAATGACTTTAATGTCCCCTTCCAATACAAACCATTCAAGGTTTCTGTGACACTGCCTGTCCTGCTCTGCACTGAAAGCAGTTGCTCAGCCTTGCAGCAGCCCATCACTCTGTTGTTTCAAGAAGTGTTGCATTCCTGGCAGTCACATCTGGCTGGTTCTGAAGGGTGTATGGAGTCTGGGATGCTGGACCACATTCCTGAAAGGATGGTTTATTGGGCTGCAGCAGCAGGAGAACACAGGCCATGACAGGTTTGGTGTCTGGGAGAGGGATGGATGGATGGATGGATGGATGGATGGATAGATGGATGGATGGATGGATGGATGGATGGATGGATGGATGGATGGATGGATGGATGGATAGATGGATGGATGGATGGATGGATGGATGGATGGATGGATGTGGATGGATGGATGGATGGAGAACTGTTGTGAACAGTCTCTGGCACCCCTGTGTGGCCACCTGCACAACCACAGCCTGGGCAAGCACCTCAGCCTTCCCAGGGCAACAGCTCCCTGACAAGAGAATCATGAAGTTATAGAATCACAGATTGGGTTTTGTTGGAAAGGACCTGAAAGCCCATCTCATCCCCCACCCTTGCTGTAGGCAGAGACACCTTCCACTATCCCAGGTTGCTCCAAGCCTCGTCCAACCTGGCCTTGAGCATTTCCAGGGATGGGCAGCCACAGCTTCTCTGCCCAACCTGTGCCAGGGCCTCCCCACCCTCACAGTAAATAATTTCTCCCTAAAGAAGAAGAGTTAAGGAAGGGACTAGGCTTTCTTGTTTCAGAGTGACTCTGACTGCTGTATTTTTATACCTGGTCCAGTGAGCAAGAAAATAAGGATTTATTTTTTTTTTACTTTGATTGACTGCCATCAATAGAGATATAAACTGTACCTACCTGGAGAGCTAATGGTGACAGCTGTAATTTGATTTACATAGTAGAAAGCTGGTGCACTAAGGCTGTGGATGGTGCAGCAGAGATGCTATTGATGGGGTTTAACCCTCTTGTCCATCCTCCCAAATTACTTCTTTGGTAAAACAGCTGAGAAACTAAAAATAATCAAAATAAAACCCCAGTGCTGCAAGCTGGCTGCCCACAGCCAGGTCAGCATTGTGGAGCACAGCCAGGGCTGAGACACCCACTCCTATCGAAGACCAGGGTGTCCCTGAGGCCTTCCCATCCCCTTCCAGTCTGGATAACCTGCTCCCATGGTGCCAGGCTTGGAGACAGCATGTTCTAGCCTAGTGTTCCAGGAAGGTGCCCTGAGCAGTAGGGAGCTCCTTCCCTCCTCATTCATCGGGCCTCCAGCTTATCCTGCTGTTTAACACAGTCTTCTTGTCATATTTGCTCCACAAGCCATTCCCTAACATCATTTCCATTCCTAGGGAACTCAGGAAAGGTGAATTTTCCCCATCCCCACTTCCTACCCCTCTTCATGTCTCTTCAGAGAGGCAGGGAAACACTCAGAGGAGTTGCAAAGGTCAGAGTTGGGAGCAGGACCCAGATTTCTCGCCTCTGGACAAGTGCTGGCCATAGCCAAAGACAAGCCCCTTCTGGGCCACGTGCAAGGACACAGTGGACATATGTCTTTATTTGACACGTGACATTATTGGGCATTTCATTATTTGAAATACACTGCAGCCCAAAATATCTCTCAGAGCACTTTTCCCAGTGCAAATGATGTTCAGGAAAGAGGAACGGGTCTCAAGTTATGCCACAGCAAAGAAAAGAGAACGATTCGGCCATATGCAATACGTAAGCAGAGACTATAGAGCCACATACAGATGTGGACGGTAACTTTGGAGAACAAAATACTAAGTGTCTCCAGGGGAAGAACAAGGCAGCATCCACAGGAGGTTAAGGAGCAAGTTTAAACAAACTTTGAAGTATCATTTTGCAAAGATGGGACATGAGGTTGTTTTTGCCTTCTCATCTCCAGCTCTGGATTCAGGAAAGTCTTGATCTGTTTTCCTGAAGGAGGGGGTGGTTAGGAGGAATTTAGTTGAGAACTGCATCCAATGCACACTTTTAACTCAAGGCCACAGGAAGTTCAGTCACTTCTTACTGTGCTGCTCCTGGAAGCATTTCCCCAGGCAGCCCCCATCCCTGAAGGATTAGGAAATTAATCCTGTCCTCACGGTAGGGTCAGAGCTTGTACCACCCTGACCTCTTCTGCCTGTTGCAGCCAGGTTGACACCAATTCTGGAATGAGTCTGACCACAGTTACACCTGGAGGGATCTCATAAGGAGGCCCTTAGCTTCAGGATGCCTTGGGCAGGGGAAACCATCCCCAAACTCTTATATGTGGGAGATGTCAGCTCAGGACCCAGCCTGGGCACTAGAATCAAAGTGATTAACATCTCTGCAGTGAGGGGAGCACACTCAGCATCTGGTGTGTCCAGATAAATGCAACCTGCTCTGTGTGGTGGTTGGGAGGGGAGCAGGTACTATGGGCTTTTCTGGTGGTCTCCATCACCAGCTAGAGCATTTTCCCTGCTGTTCATTTCCTTTCACAATATTTTTCCCCAAAGTAGCACTACCTGTTAAAGCTTCATGCAAAAAATATATTTTTTGCTTCCCATTCAAGAAACATTTTAACCTTCCTCTGATGGTCTATGAACACCAACAGGTTTGACACCAAGGAGGCGAAAGGACCCGCTCACTTGTCACATTCCTGGGTCACTGGAGGAAGGAACATCCTCAGGGATGTCTGGGAATACAGCATTCCCCCTTGTAGGTACCAAGGCACAAGGGAAAAACTTCATTTTGTGCAATACTGTGGGAAGGGAGGGATGGGTGACCTGAAGAAAGGGGCTGCAAGAGCAGAGGATTTCATACATCTGGTTTGAGAGCAGGGCAGCTGCTGAGCCCAAGGGGCTGCGGGCAGCCAGGAAATGTGTTGAATAAAGAAATTCAATGAGACAGCCCGTCCCAGATGGTCCCTCACGGCAGCTCATGGGGCAGTTGCTGGGCTTCCTATGATAAGGATGGCTGAGGTTGAAAGCACAGAGTGATGCCTCCCATCCTCCTCCTGGGATCTGGCTGTTTGGGCTCCCTCAGTGCTCTGTGGGGTGGAAGAGATGTGATGGGTGGGATCTGTAGTGTGTGAGGGCTCACATGCCCCTTAGCAGGTCAGGCATGTGGTCCTTCCCTCCAGACCCATCTGCTGAGCTCCCATCTCAGCATCCTTCCTGCTCTTATCCCTTTGTCAACGATCTGGATGAGAGGATCAAGGGCACACTCAGTCAGTTTGCAGGTGACACCAAGCTGGGTGGGAGTTTTGATCTGCAGGAAGGCAGGAAGGCTCTCCAGAGGGATCTGGACAGGCTGGATTAATGGGCCAAGGTGAATTGTGTAAGGCTCAATAAGGGCAAGTGCTGGATCCTGCCCTAACTCTTTATGACTCCTTGGCAGGAAGAGGTTCTGTCTCCCAGGTTACAAGTGACAGGACAGAAGGAAATGGCCTCAAGTTGCCCCAGTGGAGGTTGAGGTTGGATATTAGGAACAATTTTTCTTCAGAAAGGAGGGCAGCGGTGGAGTCCCCATCTCTGGAGGGATGCAAAAGCCCTGTGGATGTGACACTTGGGGCCATGGGTCAGTGGTGGCCTTGGCAGTGCTGGGGAACAGTTCAACTTGATGGAAGGCTTTTCTAACATAAATGATTGTGTGATTCCATGATTCTTCCCATAACAATCTCTGGCCCTGTAACAATCACAAGCCATCCCCTGGTGCTGTAGGGAAAGGTTTGGAAGATGCCCTCAATGGGCAGAGGTGGAAAGGGTCCTCTCATCTCATCTCACTGGAATTGGGAGCCATGGCAGGGCTTTGAGAAGCGTGGAAGACACAGTGGCAGTGGGAAAAGCCTCCCCAGACCCCACAAGCCCTGAGTGAGGCCTAGCAGTGGGGACTGGGGATGGATTTCAGAGGGAGGGCAGGACATCAGGGATCCACGCAGAGGATCAGGTGAGGAAAGACAGGAATTCAGGCAGTGCAGGCAGGCGTTCTGGCGGGGGCAAGAGTTCAGGATGGAACAGGCAAGGGTTCATGTGGTGTAGAAAGGGGTTCAGGGGGATGCAGGCAGGGGTTCAAGTAGGGGCAATGGTTCAGGATGAGGCAGGCAGGAGTTCAGGGAGCAGGCAGGGTTTCATGGGGTGTAGGAAGGGGTTCAGGGGGTGCAGGCACGGGTTTAGTTGGTGCAGGCAGGGGCTAAGGGAGTGAAGGCAGCGGTTCAGAGGGTGCGGGCAGGGGTTCAGGAGGTTCGTGCGGGGCAGGGGGGTGTTCAGGGGGTGCGGGCAGGGGTTCAGAGGTTTGGGCAGAGGCGCTGCCCGCAGTTTGGAGCCGCAGCCACCAGAGAGCGGCAGAGGGTCAGCGGCCGCTGCCGGCGGGGGCGGGGCTGGGGACACGGGAATGGGGGGACAGGGGTGGAGGAAATGGGATGGGAACACCGGGATGGCGGAACAAGGATGGAGGAAATGGGATGGGAGCACCGGGATGAGGGAACAAGGATGGAGGAAATGGGATGGGAGCACCGCGATGGGGGAACAAGGATGGAGGAAATGGGATGGGAGCACCGGGATGAGGGAACAAGGATGGAGGAAATGGGATGGGAGCACCGCGATGGGGGAACAAGGATGGAGGAAATGGGATGGGAACACCGGGATGGCGGAACAAGGATGGAGGAAATGGGATGGGAGCACCGGGATGAGGGAACAAGGATGGAGGAAATGGGATGGGAGCACCGCGATGGGGGAACAAGGATGGAGGAAATGGGATGGGAACACCGGGATGGCGGAACAAGGATGGAGGAAATGGGATGGGAGCACCGGGATGAGGGAACAAGGATGGAGGAAATGGGATGGGAGCACCGCGATGGGGGAACAAGGATGGAGGAAATGGGATGGGAACACCGGGATGGCGGAACAAGGATGGAGGAAATGGGATGGGAGCACCGGGATGAGGGAACAAGGATGGAGGAAATGGGATGGGAGCACCGCGATGGGGGAACAAGGATGGAGGAAATGGGATGGGAGCACCGGGATGAGGGAACAAGGATGGAGGAAATGGGATGGGAGCACCGGGATGGCGGAACAAGGATGGAGGAAATGGGATGGGAACACCGGGATGGCGGAACAAGGATGGAGGAAATGGGATGGGAGCACCGGGATGAGGGAACAAGGATGGAGGAAACGGGATTGGGTCAATGGAATGGGAGAACAGGGATGAGGGTCTTGGGATGGAGGTACTGGGATGGAACAACTGGGATGGTGGCACTTGGATGGAGGAATCGAGATGGGGGAACGGGAATGGAGGAAATAGGATGAGGGAATGGGAATGGGGGTGGGATAAGGGCACTGGGATGGAGGAACCTGGATGGGAACACCAAGGTGAGGGTACATGGGTGGGGCAACTAGGATGGGAACACTGGGTTGGGGAACTGGGGTGAGAATAGTTGGAGGACGGTACTGGGATGGAGGCAATGGGATGGGGGTACTGGGATGTGAGTGCCAAGCTGGGAGCACTGGGATGGAGTAGGGTGAAGGTCCTGGGATGGGAGCACTGGGGTGAGGTCAGTACCAGGATAAAGAATAACAAGATGGAAGAAGGTAGCAGTATGCAGGCACACCAGGAAGCAGGAACATTGGGATGGGGGCTGGAATGGAGGTACTGGGGTGAGGGTACTGAAATAGGGCCACTGGGATTGGATGAGTACCAGGATGAAGGAGCACCAAGATGGGGGAAAGTATTGGGTTGGTAGTGCACTGGGATGCAGGAACACTGGGATAGAGGGAATTAGAGGGAACCAGGATATGCAGCATCAGGATGAGGAGGCCACTGGGGTATAGGAAAATGTGGATACAGTAGCTGGAGAAGCACTGGCGAGAAGCATTGGCCACAAGCCCTTTTTAACCCATCTATTACAAAGGCTGCAGGTGGAATAACTGGTGTAGGACACAGAGATGGACTTTGTGAGATCTGCTGTCATGTGGGAGTCCTGGTGGTGACCATGAGGTGCCAAACTGTTTCTGTGTGCTGCAAGGTACCCAACTCGGAGTGTACCAAATACAAAATACACAGATTTACGAGATTTTTCTTGTTTTTCATGGCTCCTGTCTCTTCTCTCATGAGGGAGGCAGCTCTTCTCCTCTGCCCACCCATGCACAGACCACATTTGGACTGAATTTGCCCAGGAGAACCTGGAGCACTGAAGACTGTCTTGGATGGGATATTTTTAGAGGGGGATGCTGAGATGAAAGATAAGTCTTATTTTAGGGAGCAGTCATCTGATTTGGCCCCTGCAAGGGGTCATAGCACTGCAGGCCCATGGGGAGCACATGATCAAATTGTTTCCTTCTGGTTCTCTTGTTTAATGTGTAATAATCTCACTCTGAGGCTGATGAGCCACTGCCAGAGCACAAATTCACAGAATCACAGTTGGGTGGAAGGGACCTGCAAAGACCATCCAGTTCTACTCCCCAGTCATGGGAAGGGGCACCTTCCACTATCCCAGGTGGCTCCAACCTGGCCGTGGACAATTCCAAGGATGGAGCAGCCCCAGCTTCTCTGCCCAATCTGTGCCACCCTCACAGCCAACAATTCCTTCCCAATATCCCATCCCTCCCTGCCCTCTGGCAGGGAGAAGCCATTCCCTCTTGTCCTGTCCCTCTATCCCTTGTCCTAAGGCCCTCTCCAGCTCTCCTGGAGCCTCTTTAGGCTCTGGAAGAGGCTCCAAGTTCTTTTTGGATCCTTCTCTTCTCCAAGTGAACTCTCCCAGCTCTCCCAGCCTGGCTCCAGAGCAGAGGAGTTCCAGCTCATGACTGAGAGAGTTGAGCATGAGATGTGCCTGTTCTGAATTCCTGAAGGACATACTCATTCAGGATCATTCAAAGATAATTCAGTTCAATGTCGTAGTCAATGGCAACCTCTCCTGATGGTGTAGATTTGCTTGTGGGTCTTTTGTGTTTGTACCCAGCATGTCCATTAAATATGATCTCATATATAGGTATGCCAACTCTACATTTTTAATCTCATCTTCTGTTCAAGGACAGACTCATGGAGAAGAAGGACTTTTCACTTGAAATAAAACATACTTTTTCCCCCACTCTCTTCACTAATCAGTGTTAAGAACCTGGATAGTTAAGATGGGGTTTTTTTCCCTGTTTTCCCTTTTCCTGATTTTCTATTCTCCTAATTTGTGGGTAGATTAAATTTTAAACTTTGGGCTTGATGTGACAGTAAAGTGTTTGGAACCAGCCACGCAATAGTGTTGTTGTGAACACAGCCATGGGGTCCAGGCGTTTGGAATGCAAAAAGATTCAGCTGACTTAGTGTGTCTCAAATCCTAAAGCTTGGTGAGGTCAAAGGGGCAGGGATCTTCCTGACAGGCAAAAGAGAGGGTTCATAGGCATTTAATTACCCTCCCAGGCCTCCACGGGGAGAAGCTCCTTCCTGCCAAAGGAGGAGTTTGCTCCTCTCCACTGACCCCTGCGTGGACACAAGATGCTCAAATTAGGGGTTGGGCCTCTCCTAAGGAGGGTTTCTTACCCTGCCCAAGGCTGTGTTGTGCAGGTTGGAGTTGGGACCTACAGCAGAGACCTCTTTCTTCCCTCCTTTCTGCCACATACAGGAAGGCCAAGTGGTGGAGGTGGGAGGAAAACAGAGGGGTGGCTGCGATAAGTGAAGGTGGAAAAGGAAAACACACATCTCAATGTGGATTTAGCATGACTTTACAATGTCTCCTCGGTTTATGGTGTGCCCAGGCATTTTTTTTGGGCTTGTACGACTTGTTTTTGGTTTACAAACTGAGATATTTTACAGATGGTTCAGCTGCAAGAGGGCAGGAATTCAGCTCTGCCTGGGACGCTCTGAGATCTGCCCACTGATGTGTACTGGAGATCCTGTCACCCATGATCCAAGGTAGATGCTTTGGGGTGTCTCAGATGACACGAAACACCAGTGTTTGGCAATCAGGCAGAGTCCTTTCTGGGCTTTGTGAAGCTGGTTTCCATTTGGGATACGAATGAGCATCGCCTGGACACACGCTGAAACAACAAATGCCATTCTGCAACATAAGAATATTTGAGTTTGTGCTAAACCAAAGAGCAATTCAGTAAAGGGGGATTCCACCAGACATATTCTAACTACTAGGAAAAGGCTTAAACACAAAACAAACTCTCCGTTTTTATTTTTTCTTCCAAAATGAGATTTCTCTCCCTGCTCTCCCAAATTCACAAGAAAAAACAATCCCAATGTTACTGCCAGACAGAGGATGGGAGGATGGGAACCTGTATGGAAAAAGAGCTCCAAGTAGGGGTGTGGTACCATACATTACTGAACAACTGGGGATGCTGAGGGTGATAATCTCTAAGAATCACAGAGAATGGTTTGAGTTGGAATGACTTTAAAATTTATCTCCTTCCACCCTCCCCTTCCATGGGCAGGGGCACCTTCCTCTAGACCAGGTTGCTCCAAACCCCATCCAACCTGGCCTTGAAAAGGTACGGTCTAATGGTCTAAGAGAAATGGCCTAATAAACTGTGTGTTTCATCAGCCTTCATGCAGAAGTGTGGCTCCAGGTTATTTTTTTGAACACCAAAATGACACACCAGGAATTGTGTTTCTGCTGAGTGTCCTCGGGCCACACAGTGAACGGGAATAACCTGTGTCAGCAAACACCTCCAGCTCACGAGCTGTAAACAACCAAGTCTGGAACAAGCTGTGTGCTACAGTTGCAGAGGAACAAAACCTGCTCCTCTCAGTGCTTGTTCAGGACCTGACTCACGTGGCTCTGGGGCTTGGCCGCTGCCAGCAAGGGCTCAGATGTGGGAAAAGGGGAGGCTACAGGTATATCAAGGTCACAGTGAGTGAGAGCCTATTCTCACTGTGGTCACAAGCATTCCTATAATTTGTTCTCCTTGTGACAAGCTATAGCATGAAACTTGTAAAAAGCCAAGAAAATTGCTGCAGTCAGTGGCTCAGAGGCAGAAATCCAGCTCTGTGTGACTGTGCCTTATGTAAACTTTGCTGCCACGTTTCACCTGCCATGAACTGCAACAGGAGGCCCAGGGTGGCCATTTCAAAGGCTGATGCTTGCTTTGGTCAAAGCTAGAGCTGCTGCTGGATGTGGGTGGGCTAGGGCAGGAGAGAAAGCCAGTGCCCTGCTCGTCTCAGACAGGTTGTGATGTTAAGGGGATAGGGAAAGATGAGACTGTGGGTCTGAGGACATGGAGCTAGTCAGTGAGTCCAGTGGGAGCAGAGAGGAACTCCTCAGTCTGGTCTTTGGTGGACATGTTTTGCCTCCAGTGACAGAAAGGGCCTTTGGTGCTCTGAGGAATTATATATTCCAGTTATAGTGAGGAATAATGTATCCCATATATATTCCTATGAGGAGTAATACCATAGGGTTGTAGAATCACAGAATGGTTTGTGTTGGAAGAGACCTTAAAACCCATCTCATTTTCCACCCTGCCATGGGCAAGGACATCTTCCACTATCTGCGGTTGCTCTAACCTGGCTCAAACACTTTCAGGGGTGGGGCAGCCACAGCTTCTCTGGGAAACCTGTGCTGGGGCCTCCCCACCCTCACAGCCAACAGTTTCTTCCTGTATATATTCCCACATGTTATGTGGATCCTTCCTGTATTTCTTCCTAGTGTATTTCCATATATTATTTGGATGTAGTGTATCAACTCCTCTGCCAGACCCTTTGACATCATGAGAGTCAGGCAGCAGAAGGCAAAGGCACAGACAGGCTACAATTTAATGCTGAAAATGGGAGACTGAGAACCCCTTGTAGATATTGGAAATATCTTAACTACTTGGAGCCATCCTAAGTTTTGTCTGATCTTTGAGCTTGCAGCACTGTGTAGGACCATAGAATCGTACAACCCCAGGTCAGAAAAAAACCCAGGGATTACCTGGTCCAAAAGAGACTGTTCCACTCAAACTCAAATCTATTAACACCCAAAGCTCTTTTATCTCCAGACAGAGTTCGGTGGAAGTGGCCAAGGCCAGTTTAGATGGAGCTTGGAGCAGCCTGATCTAGTAGAAAGTGTCCTTGAGTATGGCAGGGGGGTGGAATGAAATGAGCTTTAAGGTCCCTTCCCACTCAAACCGTTCTGTGATTCTGGGGTTTTTCTTTGTGTGTTTTCTCCCCAGTGCCCTCATTTGGACAGTGCCCTGGCAGGGGTGTCCTAGCCCTGTCATAGCCAGAGATGACACAAGGTTTGATGCTTCCCTTTGCATCCGAGCACACCCAAATAATTTATCCAGGGTTTCTGAGGTGGTGTTTGCATATGAATTTTTCCCAAGAGGAGCAGGAATAGACTTGCTGAGCCAAGGCCAGGAGGGACAGTCTCTGATTCCACCTCTTATGCAGCCCAAAGAGCCTCACCCCATAATCCCCAAACAATGCCTACTGTTTCACTTAAGCCCCAGCACACTGTTTTAGAAGCCTCTATTAAATGCACCCCAAAAAAGAAACAGCTTGATTAAAGACTCCGTATGAAGGAATCCACCACAGCCCTTGGTCCCACACCCTTAATTCCCTTTGCTCTTAAATGCTTCCAATTAAATTTGTCCATCTTTCATGTCCTGCCATGTATCCCTGTATTTCTTGGTAATTTCTTGTTCAATTGCAAATGCTGTGTCTTGAAGAGAACAAATAGAAGATTTATTCAAGGCTATTTTTGTAGCAAAATTCATTCCTTTCTGAATCCAAATCCCTCTGAGGAGAACACCTGGGAGAGGGCACCTAGCTTTTTGTTTTCTCATAAACTGTAGAAAATAATTTCCCATCACCTTGCTCTTGCATGACTCTGGCAATATTTGGTGCCTTTTCTTACAACTTAATAGAATTCAGAACTGAATTAAATTTATCATTAAGAAAGGATTTTTCCTGGTGTGATACCTAAATCCTAAAATGCCCTATAAATGCTCGAAACCCAGGCAGGAGGGAAGTTAGACTAGATGATTGATATAGGTCCCTTCCAACTGCACTACTCTGTTCTAGAGTCACAGAATCCTAGAATGGTTTGAGCAGGGAGGGACCTTAAAGTTCATCTCAGAACACCCCCCTGCCATGGACAGAGACACCTTCCACCATCCCAGGTTGCTCCAAGCTCCATCCAACCTGGCCTTGAACACTTCCAGGGATGTGGCAGCCACAGCTTCTCTGAGAAACCTGTGCCAGGGCCTTCCCACCCTCACAGTCAATAATTTCTTCCCAATATCCCATCTAACCCTACCCTCTGCCTTTCTCTTTTCACTACATCCTCTTGTAGAACCCAAAACACCACAGTTTTCTGGAAAACACAAAGGATCTTGGCTCTGAAATACTCTGAGTCTCTGACTAAATGGGTAGAAGTGCCTTGCAAATATAATAGATTTCTAATCTGTAATATTTTCTCAGCTCCAGGAATTAAAGGATGGAACAAAGGTTGGTTTCACTGTCTGCACTTCAGCCCCTGTGAATGAAGCCCAGATGGGGAACATGGTGTTATTACATAGAAATTAAACATTATCTGCTGGAAATTATATTATCTGGAATGCAAAAGCAGGTCTTTCATTATTACTTTCTCTTGAAGAGAATCGTTTCTCTCTTCAGAGTGCTCTTAATTGCATTGCAAGTTCTTTTTAATTAGGATAATTTAGAAATTAAGTTAAATTAGACATTTTATTTCAGCAGTAGAAGAAGGGACACCGGAATAATTGCTGACTGAAGCAGGCTGTGCCTGTTCATTCTTGGTCTAGCTCTAAAGATTCTAATAATTATTCACAGGAGTGAGGCTAAGCAGAGATGAACTCAGCAGGTTTTACTGTCACTTCTGGAACAAAGGAAATTTCCTCACTGAATACAAGGAGGAAACCTATGAAACCATCTCTCTGTGCCCTATCCTTGGGGAAAACAGTCAAGTCTTGGTTCACAGGAAAGCCAGGATAGTTTAGAACCATCCCTGCATGGGGAGCCCCACCACTGTCATGCTATAGTGACGCATCAGGAAAGCAGGTTTATTTTGCAGGGAAAGCTCTGAAAAAAGCTTGCTGCTTTTTCATACCATTTGGAGGATTTTTTTTTTTAGGAAAAATCGTGGAAACTCTGAGACCTGTTAGCAAACCAGGGTGAGGCAGTAGGAACAAACTTTTCTAGCAGGGCCTGTTCCAGTAGGACGAGGGGTGATGGCAATAAGAGTCTAGATTTAGAATAGATATAAGGAAGAAATTTTTTACAATGAGGGTGGTGAAGCCCATTCCAGGAAACCTTCAAGGTCAGGCTTCTCCAGTCCCTCTGGTCCTTCCTTAAGCCAGAGGGACACACTCCTGCTCAGAGGGGTGAAAAGTGTCAGTCAGACCAAGGTGAAAAGATCTGTCATTATTTCTGTCATTTCTGGCATCATGCACTGTGGATTTTGAGGCAAATAGTTAGAAGGTTTGCGCTCAAACAGGCGAATCTTTGAGCAGTGTCTATCTTAGGAAGGATAATATGATAATATGTTTAATTGGGGAACAGTATAGTAATATATCTTGAGCAGCTGCAAATCTCCATCTCATGTATCTACTATCTCATGTGTAGGTATGAGGATACCTACCTAAATGTCTATATTCTGTGCCAGCATGGTTAATATAAACCTACCCTGCTCTGATTCCCAAAGGCCAGAGCATGATAAAATACCTGTCATACGCCTGGCTTGTCTGTGGTTTGATACTGTTATCTCTTTTTTTCTCCTATCAAAGGCATGAGTGTGTCAAACTCTTTTTTTTTTTTTTTTTTTTTTTTTTTTTCTAATAGCTTCTGCAGTGAGCAGGGAATGGAAATCTCTCCCTTTCCTCCCCAGTCACCTTACTGGGAAGGCAGGGAGGTCAAAAATGGGGTATCAGCCCTCAGCAGCTGCTGGGGGAGGAAGGGCAGGATTTCAGCAGGGTGTATTTTTACCAAATTAATGTGATAAAAAGCAAAGGCCAAGTGAAGATAAGCTTGTTTGTTTTATTAACAAACAAAGAATAAGTCCTGGGCTCTTGTCATTGCTCAGCCTAACCTACCAGGATATAGAAACCACAAGTTTGTGTGGTTAAGGACTATCATGTCATACTGTGGAGATGCTCAGTGGGAAAAAGGAGGATGCAAGACTCAACTTCTTGGAGGCATCACATCTGTGATGGTGGAAGGAGGGGTATAAATCTTTGTCCTTGGGGGAACAGAATCTGAGGGATCCTGATGGTTTCTTTAGTGCACATAATACATAAACTATACTTACCTGACAAAAGTAAACGTTTTCCAAACTCCTCTGTGTTCGATGAGTGCCAGAGTGCTGTTTGTTGCCAATCCCCTTTGCTTTTTGGTAAGTATATTTCAGAGAGGATTTAGAGGGAAAGGGAGGATCTCCATACCTTCAGGTGAGTCAGGGCCAGGAAAGGCATCATTAGAAGACGTGTGAGAGATAACAGAGAGTGCAGGAAGGTGACTGCAGAGGATGTGGGCTCCCAGGAGCAGGAGAAACAAGAACTTGGGCTGCTGGCATCAGTAAATATGTGATGAAAGCCTCCTTAGTGGGCTCTTCCCCACCAGGTCCTAGATTAACACATCAGGCAAGGAAGCCTCCACCACCCCAAAGGAGATGAGGCACAATACTGTGACACCCTGAGACACCTCTCATTTTCCCAAAGAGGAAAACTTTCTCCCAGGACTTGTCCTGAGGACCATAGACAGCTGTCTCAAAAGCCCCTCTCGGTCCTTGCTGGCATCCCTACAAGCACCAGTGATGATTTACGCCTGCTGAAAGCTGACTCACAAAGTGCTTTACCAACAGGGTTGGCAGAGCTGCACCCATTTTAGAGGAGGAGAGATGAACCTGAGAACTGAAGGCTTTCATCTGTTCTCATCAGTAGCCCCAGTCAAACAAACCCAAGCCCACTGAGTCATGCTGCCTTCCTCCCATCTCCAGGCAAGGGTTGGGCTACCAGCCCCACGTTGGTAGTAGCCCTGGCTCTGGCAGAGCCAGCTCATATGATGCAGGCCTCATAGCTCAGTGTGGTGCCCAGCCTGCTCTCCTCAGCTTTGTTTCAGATGAAAAGTGTACCCAGGACCAAAACTCTGGTGCTCCAGCTTGCCTAAAGCTTGCCTTTCCTCCAAAGCCTCCCAGCTTTAGACTCCTTCTCACTAGTACTTTGTTCCAGGCAGACTTCTGGGACTATAGCTTGCTTAAAAATCCATGGTGTCAATAAAACTGACTGCACAGAATAGAATACTGAGGGATGAAATAACCAAGTCATAGATTCAGAATCACAGGATGGTTTGAGTTGGAAGGGACTTTAAAACTCATCTCATTCCACTCCCTGCCCTGGGCAGGGGCACCTTTCACTATCCCAGGTTGCTCCAAGCCCCATCCAACCTAGCCTGGGACACTTCCAGGGATGTGGCAGCCACAGCTTCTCTGGGCGACCTGTGCGAGGGTCTCACCACTCTCTGAGTAAAAGTCTTCTTCTACATGATCTAAATCCACTCACTTTTGGTTTAAAACAATTCCTCCTTATCCTGTCACTTTAGAACCTGCTAAAAAGTCTGTCCACACCTTTCTTCCAAGCCCTTTTTAAGTATTGAAAGGCCCCAGTAAGGTCTCTCTGGGAAATCTAACTGGAAGAGTGTTTTGCTGTAGTCCTCCATCCAGCACCCTGGATTTTCCACATCCCTCATCCAGTGAAACTTCTCTGCCTCTTCTCCCACCCCAACAATTAGCAATTCCTTCCCTCTGCACCCCCCTAGGCAGCATCACAATCCTCTGATGGAATTAATATACACAATAAGGGATTATGGAAAAAAAAATCCCATTTGCATCCAGGGGACGAGAGATTTCTGGGTTACTGGATTATTTCCTGGCCACCTATGCCTCTCCAAAAGACACTTGTCAATTAATTTCAACTCGTTCTGCAGCAAATCTGGAGTTATTGATGCCCCTGTCAGAAATGCTTTCAGTCACCTTGACGAGGAATCTGAGAGGATCTGCCTTGCCTGGCGTGGAAGGACATCCTTCATCACCCATCCCAAGTCCTTGCACTGCCTTTGCCAGCTCTCGACTCAGCCTCCTCAGAAGCCTGACCTTTGCAAATCCTCAGGGCTTGAATCGTGGTGATCCTTTAAATTGGTAATTTGTTCTTACCTGGATAATCATACTTTGAATTTCTAAGGCCTTTTTAATCCAAAGAGGTAGCTGTGAATTAAATTGGAGGAGGAAAGTAATGAACTATGTCCAGGTAGCCTCATTATTCAACTGAATTACGTGAAATACAGGAAATTAGGGTTATTATTTTAAGCTACACTGGGGTTTCAAGGAGAAAATCCAAATGTTCTGAGTTTGATCTTCTCACCTGTAGTATGAAAGCAGCATCAGAGAGGGATTTCAATCCATCTGTGGCAAAGCAATCCTCACAAGCCCAGCTCTTCAGAGCCCAGGCCATTCCTGTTTCTGACCTCCTCCAAATACCAGTGAGTTTAGCTTTGACTTGCAAAAAGCCTTGGCACTGATTGCTGTGCTGGATACAAATGCCATTCTAAAAATAACTGATAAGTGGGGGAAAGAGACTGTCCCCATACTCAAACTGGAGTTTTAAAACCAGGCTCTTTTCTCACTATAGTCAAGCATTGCTTCACCCCTGGGTACCCTATCCTGAAATTTTATCTATACATATATATATATGTGTGTGTAAAGAAAGAGAGTTTTAGAGCTTGGTGCTGTCTCTTCTGCCACAAACATCCTGGCTGTCCAAATTCACACCCCATCACCACAGTTTCTCTCTAGGTTTTCAGCCAGGCTATCTCACCTCATAAGGCTTGGATGGAGGAGGGACTGGTGGAATCCCATATCCAATGCTGGACATGGACAAATATCTCCACACTTGGGAAGGAGGGCAGAGCTGCCCTCAGGCAGCTCAGGCTCTGTGAGGGTGGGAATAAAGACCATGTCTGTCTCCAGTCCTTTGGTCCTACAGTAGGTCTATTATCTGTGTTTTTAAAGGAGGTCTATTTGCTTTCAGTTCAACTGCAGCCTGACCAAAATAATGATCACTCTGATTCTGGCAGGAGGATTGTTGACCCAACTATTTTAGGAGTTTATTTTCCTGCAGAAGTCTCTGGAGGAGCATCTAAGCACTTAATGGCCGTGGTCAGTTCTTAGAAACCCACTGAAGGCATCACTGTGTCTCCATCCTGGCAGACAGCCCCATCATCCCACCTGTGCCAGAAGGACTTGGGGAAGAAAGGAAGTCTTGTCTTCTTTGGTTTATTTTTTCACCACCTATCTGTATGTAAAACTGAGCTTTCCATGCAGGGGATGCGTAATTTGAGCAGAACACAGTACACTGAATTTTGCCTTCAGCTGCATTCTCTGAAGCCAAGATTTGCTCCAAGCTAAAGAGGGAGCGCCAAGCTACCAGCACACCACAGCTATGAGCGAAGTACTTCATAAATACTCTATATTTCCCCTTCAAATCAGCAGATTCCCATCATTGCTAAGGCATTTTAAAGTGTATTGCCATGGTAAGGCCAGAGTTTGGCACAGCAGTTTTTTGGGTTGCAGTTTGTGCTCTCAAATAATTTCATGTCCCTGCCTGCTCTTTCCGCTTCTTGCTATTTTCCTGGGACAGAAATCTTGAGGTTGGAGCATTTCCCACTGGCAGGGATCCACCAGTTTCCACTGAATTACGTAGGAGAGAGCTTAGTAGGAGCTCTTAAGATCTTCCCAGAGATGCTCTGTTCTTCCCTGGGAGCAGCCCTGGCAGGATGTTGAGGCACCCAGCACCTTGTGGACTCTGTACTTGTCAGCATGAGGAGCCAGACAGCCTGCCTGAATTCCCTCTGCTAAGGTGATGCAGGAACTCCCCTGACACCTCACTACCTCCCTAAATACACGCTTTTAATAAAGAGCCAATTTAATTTCCCAAACACTGAGTCATCTCATGTTATTACCTGGCATATGGTACCCAGAACAGCAGCCACAGCATCTTTTCCTTGAAAGAAGGATGTTTCTGTTCCCTCCTCCATCCCCTGCTTTTACAACTCATCTACTTTTTTTTTTTTTTTCTTTTAAGCAGAAATCCTCTCCTTTCCCTAGTTCCTCCTTTTCTAAGCTATGACAGGATTAAGCTAGAAGCAGGGATAAAAAGAAGAGGCTGGGATGTGCAGCTCAGAAGGGCTGAGGGACCAGAGTGAGGGGAGCAGCGTTGCATCTGCACAGGGGCAGGACCAGCAGCTCTGCTCTGCTCTGCTCTTTGGACTTGGAGCTGTGCCAGCTCTTGGAGAAAAATCCCCAGTTATCAGAAAGCTTCCCTTTCTTCCTGCTGGGGCGTGTTAATAAATGAACACCAAGACCATCATGGATGTGGAGATTCAAACTCATGAGAGCCTGGGAGCACAGGGACGAGGTGACAGGGATAGTACCTTTTCCTAATCCCAGGATGATGCTGCCCAGCACCCATCACTGGGAGACCTTTAGTCACCCTGCTGCTACCCCTGTCCAAATTCCCCCCACACCCACAAGAGGAATGAATCCGTCTTCCTCCCACACTCCCACAGACACCGTGCTCTGCAGGATGGGTTTTTCCCCAAAAATTTTGGGCTGGAAGCTGTGTGCCCTGATCCAGCATTCATCTGGGTGAGCCAGAGACACCCAGGCCCCAGCCCTGCCAGCCTTCTGCTTCCTGCAAGGACGCAGGCAGGTGCTTGATGGACATTTGTGATATCTGCAGGCCAAGGATGCCCTGAACAGGTTAAGCCAGCAGCGAGATGCACAGAGTTCCCACTATGTGTGTCCAGCACCTACTGTGCCCACCCAGGAGCTGGATTTACACATGTCAACATTTTCACACCATTAATATTATATCCTTGTGTTCTATAGAGGGTGAGTTGCTCTAAATAACTGTCTTAGAGGATCTATTACCAGATTAAAGCTGACAATTCCAGTCACACTGGAATTCCAAATAAATGTTCATTAATGCAAGAGTGGATCCTACCTTTTTTATTTTCCCCAACCCTGCTCCCATACACCAGGAGCCTCTCTGGGAAAGACTGAACCTGGGGGCTCTCAGATTAGGGATTTGGGAGACTGCATGAAGAGATGAGGTGGGAAAACAGGATGTGGGCAGAGCCATTGTCTGCCCCCATGAGCTCTGCATGGCAGCTCAGCTATCACTGGAGTGATGTTATTGGCACTCGATTAATAATTAAACCATAGTATGATCATAGATAAAAAGATGAAAATCCAGGCAGTTCCCCTTTGCTTAAAATACAGAAAAAAAAAGTAAAAAATCTGGAGCTAAATTAACAATGTGCTTTCCCAATTACAGCCGCCCTTCGGTGAATATCAGGTTGTCATGACAACCTGCCCAGCAAACGATACGGCCCAAAATAAAGCACAGCAGGGAGAGAGATCTTTGGAATCCGATTTTGCTGTCAAAGTAGAATTAAGGTTTCTTCAGAGGCCAGAGATTCTGGTGAATTTATGGCCGTGGTCCTTCCGTGGATGTTCCTTAGCGTGATCCATTTATCGGGATGAATGTGACGGCAGAACTAGACCAGGGGCAACAAAGAATCCACGGTTAGAAATTGTGTTACCATCTTGAATACAACCCAAACAAGAGGAAAAGAGGAATGATTGCCGGGGTGGTGGTTTTGAGACCCTGGTGTGGTAAATAGAAAGTGATTTGAATTGCTTGTAGGAACATTTCTGAGTGGCTTAGAGCAGGTCTGAAGACGTTAAAGGGATCCAGCAGGGTCATGCATATGGGTCTTAGTAATCCCAAGTGCAAATAGAGACTGGCTGGAGAATGGATTGGGAACAGCCCTAAGGAGAAGGACTTGGGGATGTTACTGGATGAGAAGCTCAACGTGCCCTGGCCGTGTTCACCAGGACCCACAAAACCCCCGTGCCCAGGGCTGAGCCCCCAGCGTGGGCAGCAGGGAAGGGGGGGATTCTGCCCCTCTGCCCCCTCAGCTGAGACTCCACCTGCAGAGCTGCCCCAGCCCTGGGAACAACAGCACAAGGAGTGCAGAGGAGGCCAGGGAGATGCTCCCAGGGCTGGAGCCCCTCTGCTCTGGAGCCAGGCTGGGAGAGCTGGGGGGGTTCACGTGGAGGAGGGAAGGCTCCAGGGAGACCTTGGAGCCCCTTCCAGAGCCTAAAGGGGCTCCAGGAGAGCTGGAGGGGGACTTGGGACAAGGGATGGGCTTTGAGGTACTTTCCTACACAAACCATTTTGTGATTCAATTAAACACTTTCTTTTAAGCTCAGTTTAAACCCCTTCTTTAAAGCTCAACTGGATGCTGCCTGGCCGACAGGAGGCTGGATGGGAGAAGATGCAGCAATAAAGTTAATCCCAAAGGCTACATGTGGCGACATGAGAATTACAATGTTTTCCCCAGGTGCTGTGTCTTGAGCGGGTTTGTACCACCCCAAAGGCCGCTCCCAAAGGAGCTCCGGGCTGTCTCTCAGCTGCCCTCCCAGGCTGGGGGCGTGACGGGGGGGTCCCAAGATGTGGGGATGTGAGCGGGTCTCTGTCAGATCCGCAGTGTGCAAGATCCAGGGGGTCCCTGTCAGATCCCCAGGGGGCGGGATGGGAGAGTCCTTGTCAGAGGCATGGGATGCAGGATGCGAAGGGTTCCTGTCAGATCCCCACTGTGCTGGTTGGGAGGGTCCTTGACAGAGCTATAGGGGGGAGTCCCTGTGAGACCCCGGGGTGCTACGACCCGCGGGTTCCCTTTTAGACGCCCGAGAATGCAGGAACCCTGGGTATCCCTGTCAGATCCCCGGAACCTGGGGGGAAAAAGGGGGATCCCTCTCAGATCCCCAGCGGCGCCGGATCCGGGGGTGGGCGGTCCCTCTCAAAGCCCCACGGTGCGGGAATCCGGGCGGGTCGCCTCTCCTATTGCCGGAGGTGCGGGATCGGAGGGGTCCCTCCCGCAGACCCCTCCGGGGCAGACAGGCCGGGCCGATCCCGGACTACATCTCCCGGCAGGGCCG
>VXBA01001792.1:261996-453108 GCA_013399895.1 Serilophus lunatus | reverse complement strand
ATGTGCCAGTTCCAGGGGAGCTCCGGGAATGGGTTCGGGTGCGCTCCTGGCCTCTGGAAGCTTCCCAGCCGCTCCGTTAGGCTGGCGAAGGGCAGGGCTGGCCTCCCCGCGCCCCGCGGGAGAGCCCCCCAAGGACAAAAAGAGAGGGGCCCCCATCGCGGGTCAGCGCCGTCCGTCGCGGTCCCTATCTCAGCGGCGCCGGCGGCGGATCCCGCAGAGCAGCATCCGCAGGCACAAAGGTACCACCTGAGCACCTCCGCGGGGGGACACCCCCGGTGGGATGCTCGCTGCTTGGTGGTCAGGGGGCTGGGAGCGTCTCCCACCCCTCGGGAGGTGCTTTCCCCATCCTTTGGCGCAGGGCTGAGTTGGGGTGCAGCGAGCGAGGGCTCCCCAGGTGCGTGATTTTGTTGTTATTTTATGGTTGTCGTTTTCCTGCAGAGTCACCCTGGCTGCACGTGGTCTCGGGGGCCGTGGGTGACAGTAGGGGACAACAGATGCTGTGGCCGTGGAGCAGCCGGCAGTCCTGGGATGTTTTTTGCTGCAGCTGCCCCCCAGCAATGCTGAACGGCTGGAGCCACAGTTGCTGGGTGTCCCTGGTGTCCCAGTGCCTGAGAACTCAATCCTTGGAGTTGTTTTTTTCCTGGAGTGGAGACTAGGATTCTCATCTCCCAGGGCTGTCCCCCGTGTCAGGCTCCTCTGGAAGGGGCGAGACCCCCACACTGGATAAGGCAGCAATGCCATTAAGTTGGAAAGGGGCAGGTGCTGTTTCCCAGCACGATGAGGAGGGCTGGAGTGCCCCAGGATCAGGTTGTTTCCCTCAAGTAGGCTGATCCCACGTGTCCATGTTGTGCCACCTTCATTCCTGCTCCAGTAATCCATACTGCTCTTTCTCCACCTCTCAGGCAGGTATGGGGGGAATCTTGAAATCACAGCCTTGTTAACAAAAATGAAAGAGGTGGGAGGAAGCAGATGATACACAGAGCTTCCAGCCTGTTTCTTTCAATGCAAAGGTGCCAAAATAAGGCCAGGTGATTTAATAGTCACTCCTCTCCAAAATCTATGAAGGCTTTTTGATGGTGGACCATCCTCTGATGCTGGCATCCTCTGATGCATCCAGATGCTGGCAGGGTGGTGCCACATAGGATGGAGAGGGAAACATCTCTCTCTGCTTATGGCTTATGTGACTCTGACAAGCAAATTTCCCCACTTCGTCTCCAGTGAGTGGAGAAAGCCATTTTATTATGTCCATTCACATAATTCTTCTCTGTGAGGACCATAAGGGCTTTGCTCTGCCACTGGTGAACCTGAGGTCCAAGAGCAAAACCTTGTACTACATTTTATTCCCTCAAGCCCTGGGTAAGATTTGTAGGCTGTGTTTTCCCTGCATTAAGTGTGTTATCTTTGGCAGAGAGATGAGCAGTGTCTGTTTTGGGAAGCTCAGGCTGTGCATTTCTTTCCATCATTTATAAGATCTCATGTTGCTTTTAAAGCAAAGGAGCAGTGGTTGGATGCTGCAGGTGAAGGTGATGCAAGGAAGTGACTTGTCTCAGGTAAGCTGGAGGGTAAAGCCCAGCACCCAGGAGCTTTCCAGCTGATGAGAGACTGTAGAAACTATTTGTGGAGATGAATTAACATGATCTTTGCCATTGCCATGGGATGTAGCAGAGAAGCGAGCTACCTGAGGGGCATGGCTGGGTTTGACACATTCATTCCCATAGCTGGGTCAATCTCATCCACAGACGGAATGGGGATGGTCTATGGAGGACTCCTGAGAGACATGAAAAATCATATGCAAAGCATGAAAACATACTCGATAGTTGTTAGCCCCTGAGCTTTGTCTCTAGAAGTGTCTCCTTCAGCATTTGACCTTGGATCAGGATAATACCACTTTTTTGCTCTCTGAGCATCCTCACTTTGGGATGAACTGCTCCATTGGCTGTATTCTGCTGTGCTCTCCTGATGAGGATAAATTCTGCTGTGTCGACTGTCCTCTTCTTTCCTATTTTGTGTGTCTCTCTTGTGTTTCTCCTTGCAGCCATCCTTGCTGCTGCTTGGCCTTTTCCCAGCAGGAACAGTGTGAAATTGTGGTAGTTATCACTGGCTGAGTTTTTGCCTGCAGGTCTCTGCAAAGCAGCAAGAAAACTCTCCCGGCCCGTCTTTAATTTCATGTTCTTGCTGCTCAAGGGAGTCTTTGGGGTCCCTGTATTTGTGAGGAGCTCTAGCTCAAAGTATAGCAAGACCCTATGGTTTCTACAGAAGCTGGGGGCAGCAGATGAGCTTTTTCAGGAACTGTTTGGGACACATTTAACATTCTGTGTTTCAATGGAGCCATTAAATACTGCTTCAAAGCCATTTCACTGTTCTTCGGTTTGACAGAAGTGTTGAGCCATTCACGTTACTCACACCATTGCTAAGCTCCAGAGTTAACAGTCTGCTCTCTTTGGGATAGCTTTTGGTCACACTGGGGAAAGGACAATGAAAATTTGGAAGTGTTGAGGCTTCTGGGTGAGTAGTCTCCATAAGTGCCTTGGGATGTTGTTGTGAAACTCCTTGGAGAAGGGGCAGTTCTGCTACCTGAATTTAATTAGCAGATTACTGAGTCATCTGAAATGAAGGGCTACTGTAGCTAACCATTCATTTTCTGTTTGTTTGAGGTGGTGGCTATCTCATTTTTGTTTATTTATATACGTGTGTGAATATATATTCATTTACAACATCGGTGGCTTGCTGATGATGTTTCATTTCGGACTGAAATGACAGTGTCATTGGATGTTCTTAAAACTTCTCTGTATTTAGACATCAACTTTGCTACTGATAAGAGAATTTTCGTTTCTTCCACATCTGCCTCGGGCTCTGCCATAGTCAGTCTTGGCTTGTTGGATTCTGCATTGTCATTGTCTTGTCTTCTACAATATAGAGGTACCTGAGCAGTGTCCAGAAATGGGGACGGTGTGTCTATGATGGGTGGATTAAGGAGAAATTAATATGAAAAACAATGGATTTGAGAACTTTACTGTTTTGAGTTAGCTTTTGGAGGCTTCTGTGTAACACTCCATGGACCCCTGAGGCCTTAGGCACCACGGGTTAGCTAGGAGTAGTCTCATGCTTACTTCAGAAAGGCCACTGCTCCCACCTCCTCTCCTGCAGAGACGACCCTTGGCCTCCCCTTCCCCCAGGCACGTAGCAGTTGTGGTCCAGGAGAAGAAAAACCTGGTTCCTTCGGTGGTGGGAGAAGCTGTGGTGACACAACTAAGCTTCTGCTTCTGCTACCTCTGCAGGACCAAATCCTGCCACACCTGTCAGCCAGGAACCTGCCACGGGTGTATTTCGTAACGTGCAGACACCTATCGAGGGCGTCTCCTCTGTGGCAAACCAGCACTGGCTCAGCTTCCTCCTCTTCCCCAGAATGATTACGTCCATTTGGGGTGCTGGAAGTCACTTGGGTTTCCCCAGGGATGGGAAGGGCTGTGGGTAGGATGATGTGGCCGTGGTGAGGATGTGCCTGGAGTGGGGAGCAGGAGTGGTCAGCTGTGTGCCCTATCCTACGGGTGTCACGTCGTGCCTGGGCGACCTCAGGATGCACGTGGGTGCCCACAAGCTTCTGATTTCTCAGCAATGGTTCCAGTTGGTGTGTTGGGTTTGCATGGCTGGGTTTTGGGGCGGGGCGGGGGGTGCTGCAGAGGTGACTTCTCTGAGAAGCTGCTGGAAGATTCCCCCATGTCCAGCAGAGCCAATTCCAGCGGCTCCAGGCTGGGCCTGCTGCTGACCAAGGCTGAGCCCATCAGAGGTGGCAGTGATGCCTTGGGGAGAACGTTTTTTTAGACAGAGAAAGAAAGATATTGTGCAGGTATAATTGTGTTCAGACAAGAGTGGAGTGTGAACGTGTGAACAACGGTACAGACACCCATGGCAGTGCAGAGGGAGGGGCAGGAGGTGCTCCAGGCACCGGAGCTGAGATTCCCCTGCACCCCGTGGGGAAGAGCCTGGTGAGGCAACTCTGCCCCTGCAGCCCAGGGTGGTCCAAAAGGATGCAGAGGTCCACCTGCAGCCCATGGAGGAGCCCACACCGGAGCAGGGAGATGCCTGAGTCAGGCTGTGACCCCGTGGGAAGCCCCTGCTGGAGCAGGGTCCTGGCAGGACCTGTGGATCTGTGGAGAGAGGAGCCCACATGGGAGCAGGATTTCTGGTAGGACTGGTGGCCCTGTGAGAGACCTGGAGTGGAGCTGTGCCTGACCCTGAGGAAAAGTGGCCCATGTTTCAGCAGTTCACGGAGAACTGTTGCCCGTGGGATGGATGTTGGAGAAGTTCATGGAGAACTATCTCCTGTGGGAGAGATCTCACTGTGGAACAGGGGAAGGAGTTTCTCCCTAAGCAGTGCCAGGAACAACGTGTGATGAACAGGCTGTAACACCCATTCCTTGTCTCCCTGCACCACTGTGAGGGAGGAGGTAGAGCTCAGGAAGGAGGGAAGGGTGGAGAGAAGATGTTTTTAAGACTTGTTTTATTTCTCATTATCCTGCTCTGATTGTGTTAGTAGTAAATCTAATTAATATCCCCACTTCAAGTGGGGATCTCTCTTTTTCCTTAATTCAACTCATAAACCCTTCATTACATTTTCTCTCCTCTGTCCAGTTGCAGAGGGCAGTGACAGGGTGGCTTTGGTGGGTGCCTGGCATCCAGCCAGGGTCAACACACTACAATTCACTTTATTGCAAAAAAAGAAAAAAAAAAAAACAAAACAAAAATCCAGCTCCAGAGCTGTACCAGCAAACTGAGACTCATTTGTACAGACTGTTCCAGCTTGGGAAGGCTTCACAGCACCGGAGCCTGCCCTGTGCCAGAGTAGAAGCTCCTGAGAAACACACCAGCTTCCCCAGGCACCCACAGTGGGGAACCATTAACAGTGATTAATTGTGAAAAATGATTTTGAACTCGTGAAGTCCTGGAGGAGCTGTGTAGCTTGGCTGGCATTCACCAGGACCGTGGGAGAAAGTTGGGAGGAGCTGGTGTTCACAACCAAGCTGCTGCTGGTTGTGTTGAGTGGTAGCTGGCATGGGACACGAATGGGTGGGTTGTCATGGGAAGGGTGGCTTGGGAGGCTGTGGCACAGGATTGTGGCACACTGCAGCAGGGTCTGGGTCCCTGTGGTCTGCTGTGCTGTGTCCTGGGTCAGGGATGACACCCAGTCACCTCCCAAACCAGTGCTGGGTCTACTGCAGTGATAGGACAAGGGAGAATGGCTTTAAGCTGAAACATGGTTGATTTGGGTTGGATATGAGGAAGAAATTCTTGTCTGTGAGGGTGGTGAGGCGCTGGCACAGGTCGCCCAGAGAAGCTGTGGCTGCCCCATCCCTGGAAGTGTCCAAGGCCAGGTTGGATGGGGCTTGGAGCAACCTGGGATATTGGAAAGTGTCCCTGCCCATGGCAGGGGGTTGAAACTGGATGATCTTAAGGTCCTTTGCAACCCAAACCATTCTGTATTTCTATGAAATAGTGAGGTGTGGTCCCAAGTATTTCACATCATTTGATTAAATCTCACAAGTCTTGTCTTGACAAGTACAACACTTTTGAGCTATAACAGAAATGCACTGCAGGTGTTCTGGAGGTCTTGCCATCACCAGCATTGAGCATCTCTTTTGTGAAGCCAAAGCATTACCACAGACATGGAGCAAGTTGTGGATGGAACAGCCTTGGATGGAATTTGGGCTGTGGCAGCTTGTTAAAGCTGGACTCACCCGTGCCTGTGGCAGTGAGCTGCTCCTTCTGCTACATGGAGATGTCATTTTGGGGACACCAACTTCTGCAGGTGGCTTTGAAGGATTCCAGTGTCTGCAAAAACATATCTTGGTGTTTGCCTGTGTGGGAATCTTGCAGGAATAATCCCGGGGTGAGTTTTAAAGGACGTTTTTGTCCTGCAGGGTAGCATGTGCTCCGACCACTGAGAGGAGAATGGTGTAGTGTAGGTCCAACCAAGGCAGCTCAAAGCAGTAGCCTGCCAGTTATGGACTAACAGAATCATTTAGGTTGGAAAATGCCTATTCCTGGGAGTTTGTAAAGGGCAACAAGGTCCCCCCCCCGAGCCTCCTTTTCTCCAGGCTAAGGTGCTGGTTTGTGTTTGGGTGCTGCATCTTCCTGTGTCACCCATCCAGAATCAAATCCCCTGGACTGGAGGACTCCTGGGCACTGTATCCAGCTGCAGTGAAGCCAGAGGGGATTTTAGTAACATGTCATCAAAAGTATGACTGGGAAAGAGAAGAAAAGAAGGCAGGTAGGGTTGTGGTTGTGCTGTGATTGTCAGCTGGATGTTAATAACAATGTTTTGTATTTAAGGTGGTGTTTGCATGGTGAGAAAAGAGAGGGTGTACACCTGCACCCATGGGAAGTGTATTCCCTTAAATCAGGGTATATCTCTTCCCAGCCAGATGAGTGCCTTGGAGGCATCTTTGATTGCATTTTTCTCTGGCTCAGGAAGCTGGGCTGGTGATCCTAAAACTTGCAGCAGTAATTTTTGCAGCTGGAGGTTTTACAGCAGGACATGGAGGCTCAGGGTGTGCTGTTGGAAATCGTTTCTAAATTTTTCTTGCCACGTGCACATTTCATCATTGCAAGAGAGTAGATGAATTAGTTGGAGTTTTCAGGGTCTGTGGGGTCCCAGCACGGTGTCTACAGAGGCCTCTAAAGGAAGAGGAGGCCGTGGATGTGGATGAAGAGCTGCAGGGGACCAGCTGTGTTGAGGTGATGGATGGCTTTCTCCAGCAGCTTTTCCCCCTTCCTTTGAGATCAGCAGTTTCTCGCATCCTGACAGCAGCTCTGCAATGAAACACACACTTCTGGAAAGCTCTTCTGGTGAATGCTGAGTTTTCCATCCCTGCCTGCATCCCTGCTCTATCCATTGCTGTGCTGGCCTGGCGCAGGGAGAGGAGCTTTTTTCCCTGCCTTTGCAGATGCTTGGAGCAGCATTGGACGTGAGCAGGACATCATATCCCCCTGGAGTTGCTTGGTTCCCAGCAGAGCTGCAGCATCCCTCCCTGCCAGGATGCTATTAGGGCCAAGATTCACCCCAGGATGCTGGTCCCTCCCCCTCTCTCCTGGATTTCCGAGCATCTGCAGAGCACACATTGGGTTTTTTTCAGAATTGATTCTGAGGAAGATTATTTGTGTGGTGCTTTTTTAATATGTATTTTCATTACCTGGGGTGAAAGATTTATTTATCGATTGCAAACAGCCACCTTTAAGCTTCTCCTCTGTTTCTGTGCTAGCTTTTTGCATTTTTTTTATTAACAGGAATGAGGCTCATGCACTGAGACTGGCTGTCACTCGCTATTTCTCCAGAAGCTTTTTTATCCTGGGGACTAATTTCAGCAAAATTTGACAGAGGGGGGCACGTCTTATAGATAGGAACTTATGGATTGTAAAAAAAAAAAAAAGTAGGAAAAGGGAAATGCAAATGTCTTCTTGCCTCCAAGGAGAAGCTGCATCAATCGTGAGCTTAAATATTATCTGTCTGGGTGAGGGTGGGCCTCTTAACTCATCAGTACCTGTAGTAATTCACGACTTTTCCTTTAAGGAAATAAGGCAAATCATTTTGAACATGGGAAAGAAAATGCTGGCTGTAGGGGTGCTATCAGAGAGAATATGTTGGGATGATGCTGGATGGCTTATAAAGGTTCCCTTGCTACCCAAACCTGTTCTGCTCTGGTCTGTTCTCTTCCATCTCTCTGGTGTCTCCAGTTTTTGTGCCTTTGCTTGACCACTGAACTTGCAGTGAAAAGCTGGTGGCTGATTTCTCTCCAGAGTCTCCTGCCTGCACTGCTGTCCAGAAGGGTTTTCCAGCATGGATCTTATTCTCACCATGTACCTGTTGGGGTGGATAATCAGGTGTTACTGATTGCTCCTGGTAGTGACATTTCACGTGTTACCACCGAGAAGCTCATGCAGAGTGTTTGCACGCTGAAAAGGGGGTAAAATCTGTCCCCAAAAGCTTGCCCAGACTCTTCCCAAGCTTGCTGCAGTTTCCCATCAAGACTGAGATCAAGGCTGGCACTGTCCCCTGGTGCAGTGGCTTTTCAGCATCATCCATGGTCTATGAACTTGCCTTGGAGCTGCTGTTAGAAGTGATTAGTGAGCCTCCAGTTCCCAAAGGAGCCAGGGATGATGCTCTGCCTCTGTCTGCTCCTGTCCTGGTTACAGCAGCAGCACGAGGCTGCCTTTTTTCTCCCTTCCCCTTCTGCTGCCACTATATGCACTTTGATTTTTATTTTTTTTTAAACTGGGGATTCTCTTCCTTTTTTGTCAGCTCGGAGAATGATTTTCCTTACGCTCTTCTCTATTTAGGGCTGTGGGGGAGGAAGTGACTCAGCCTTTCTCTTGCTCTGATTTGCACAGTCATCCCTTGCTAGCTTTGCTGAGGTTTTTCTTGAGCACCTCCAGTTACGCTCGCTCCATTCAGCAGGAGCCTCCCTCCCTCCCCGCCACACGTTTCGACAGGGAAGGGCACAGTGGGGAAGGATGAGCCATCAGCAGGAGCTTTCCCTGTGCCAGAAGGAGAGTAAAGCAGCGAGGAGAACATGTTGCCAGACCCGTGGCAGCTCCAGGTCTCCTGTCTGCTCCTCATCCACACAGACATCTGCGGAGGAAGGTCCGGCCAAATGAAATTTTGAGAGCTTTGCCTGGTCATAGTTGAAAAAAATAAAAAGGGACGTTCGATGTCGTGGACTCAGCTGGGAGAGGGGCTGCTGGCACTGCTGAAGGATGCCCAGGCTGAGAGGGATTGGTGTGGATGATGGATGGGGATGCTGGCTCCGTGCAGGACTGCTGCCAGCTCGCTTTTCACGGCAGAGCTGAACCGGCTGCTAAATATGAGGGAGGACACATTGCTTGCTCTCTGCAGGGCTTTCAGATACTGCTGCTCAGAAAGGGAGTCACTAAACTGTCTGCCACTCTGATACCAGGCGTTTGGTGTGCCATGTTCTATAGAAAAAAACAAGTGCTTGTATTTCGGGTTAATTATTCTCCTACCCTGGAAGCCAGCACAGCTGGCTGCAAGGTCTGCTTCTCTGTAAAGGGGAGAAGGGAAAATAAAAGGAAGATGGAAGAGCCAAGCCCCTAGAATCTTCCCTCTCCCCTCCAAAATCCAGGTCCTCAAACCCTGAAAGCAGTTCTGGTCTGCCCAGGAAATTCCAGTATGCGCCACTTACTCCTTCATTTTATAAAGCTGTTGGAGTAGGAATTATCTTTGTCTCAAATTACTGTTCTCTCAAATTTTATCTTCTCTCAAAATATCACTTTCAGGAGTAGTAATTTGCCTGTGATGAGATCCTTGCTGAAAATGGACGGGATCCAGTAGCACCAAGGGTTGGGGCTGTTGATACAAAGCTTCATCCTGACCCTCTTGTGCCACAGACTTGAGAAGAACTGGAAAACAGGACCTTTTAGCATGGTGGGTGGTGGTATCATGTCATGGAATTGGTGCCAGCATGGCTTTTAATAGCTTATGAGGGCTAGACTAAACTTCTGCTTGACTGAAGGATCTCTGAGGTACCTCCAAGTGCGTAGAGGCTGCTTGGGAGTCCTCATATTGAATAGCTCAATGCTGGTAGCAAAGGTATCACATTGAGTGCCTCAAAACAGGGCTTTGACTAGCCCATAATTTTGGGGTAAGGAGCACAGAGCTCAGGACTCAGTTCTGTCTGATCTTTGTTGGGATCTCTGTTGAATCAGACTTGTCCTGTTCAACCAGGTGTTTCTGGAGAAGGTTGAATAGTCTTGCAGGAGGCAGGTTTCACCTGCCCCTCACATTATGTAGCTTCTCAAGGAGCTGTTTGCCATGGAAAGTGCATGAAGGAGGCTTTTTCCTGGTGGTAAGAGCTATAAATACACAATGACAAAGGCTGGTTGGAAGGAAGATTTTCTTCAGTCTGATGGGTATGCTGGGGATTGAGCTGTGTCTAGGTAGTAAATGTAACTCTGAGAATTTCCAGGTATTTTTACAAGAAAACCCAGAAAAATTACAAAATTTCTTCTTTTAATGCCCATGTCAAATCACACTTCTCCTTCTTTGAGTCTCTTGGTCCATGTCCTGGGCCAGCCTTTGTTACAGGTAGAGTGTGGGGTGCCTGGGAGCATCACTTTGTCTTCTCTGTCTGTTTCTGACTGTTGTGAGACAAAACAGGCATTAAAATGAAATTTTATGCTTTAAACTTGGGTCACAACAAGGTGGTGGCTGGTGTGAAAAAATTGGTAATTGAGGAGTTGTGGAAGCTTAGCAGCCAAGATGAATATTTGCATGGGGGTGATGCTGGGAAACCTGAAGCTGATCATCACCTAGAGTTACTTCAGTAATTCACCTTGGGTTTGACTTGCTTCTGTTTGTCTTTTTTCTTGTCTTTTAAGAAATCCAACCACATTGTGAACCTCTCAGAGGCCATTAGCCAGCCAGTGCGGTGGTTGTAAAGCATCTTGTGGTGTGACTCCCAGAGCCAACGAACTCAGTGTAGGGGGTGGATCTGTTGGCAAGTCCTGCCCTCTGTCCCTTAATGTTTCTGACATTCTCCACGTGCCTACAAGTGTGAGATCAGCTGGAAGGGTCAGGCAACAAAGCCTTTCTCTGCTTCTCTCTATAAGCTAATAAGCCTCGGGCTGTGTTTTGCCACTTATTTCCTTAATTCTGTTTATAGACATATCTGTTGTGTGCTTCCAGCTTCTGTCTTCTCAGGCTTCTTCCACATCATCCAGTGACACGGTGGAAAACCCATGGCCTTGTCCTGTGCTCAGCTCAGGCTGTATTAGCTCTCTTGAGCATCTCTGTCTATTGATTGAAGCATTAAGGAGAAATGTCAGCTTGGAAGCAATGGGTTTGATTAGCCAATTATTTTAACAAAAAAGCAGTGAACTTTGATTAAAAGGACATGAGGAACTGAGACGCTGTTTTTTAATGTGTTGGAGGGAGGTCAGAGTACAGCAGCAAGCGAGAGCATTGGCCAGGAAGCTAATGAGAGGAGTTTGGAGGCTGAACCTGCACATTGTGCATGGAGATCTTCTGCATGATCTAGGAGTATGGAAAAATATTTGTGTGTATTTAAGGGGAGATGATGATTTTTGTCTGGTGAACTGTAGACAGTGTGGGAACTTTGTGGTTCTGTGAAGTATGCAGAGGACAGTTGAGTCTGTAGGATGCTCTTGTGTGAAGATTGGGGCTAACTTGGATCAATCAGCCAGTGAGATACAAGTATTTATAGAATTATACAATCCTGGAATAGTTGGGTTTGGAAGGGACATTGAAGACAGTCTCATTCCAGCTCCAGTGCCAGGAAGGAACAGTGGGACGCCTTCCATTATTCCAGGTTGCTCCAAGCCCTGTCCAATACTTGGACACTTCCAGGAATGGGGCAGCCACAGCTTTTCTGCCCCACTTGTGCCAGGGCCTCCCTACCCTCCCATCCAGGAATTCCTTCCCAGTATCCCACCTAACCCTGCCCTCTGGCAGTGGGAAGCCATTCCCTGTGTCTCATCCCTCCATCCCTTGTCCCAAGTCCCCCTCCAGCTCTCCTGGAGCCCCTTTAGGCTCTGGAAGGGGTTCCAAGGTCTCCCTGGAGCCTTCCCTTCCCCAGGTGAACCCCCCCAGCTCTCCCAGCCTGGCTCCAGAGCAGAGTGGCTCCAGCCCTGGGAGCATCTCCCTGGCCTCCTCTGCACTCCTTGTGCTGTTGTTCCCAGGGCTGGGGCAGCTCTGCAGGTGGGGTCTCACCTGAGGGGGCAGAGGGGCAGAATCCCCCCCTTCCCTGCTGCCCACGCTGGGGGCTCAGCCCTGGGCACGGGGGTTTTGTGGGTCCTGGTGAACACGGCCAGGGCACGTTGAGCTTCTCATCCAGTAACATCCCCAAGTCCTTCTCCTTAGGGCTGTTCCCAATCCATTCTCCAGCCAGTCTCTATTTGCACTTGGGATTACTAAGACCCATATGCATGACCCTGCTGGATCCCTTTAACGTCTTCAGACCTGCTCTAAGCCACTCAGAAATGTTCCTACAAGCAATTCAAATCACTTTCTATTTACCACACCAGGGTCTCAAAACCTGAGGGGGCAGAGGTTGGAGCACTTGGCAGGTGACTGGTAGGAAAAACTTGTTGGTATCAACACAGCTGTGTGGGCTGGAAGCACTGAGGCTTCACAAGGGCATCTCATGCTGCTTGTTCTTGTTTGGGTTACTCTGAGGATCTGTTGCTGTTCGCAAGGAGAGGTAGGAATCTTGATGAGATGTTCTGAAAGAAGCAGCTTAGAAAAAAATTTGAAGACTCCAATGAAGGAGTGCCCACCTCCTCTGTTAAGAAAAAAGTGTCTTTTTGAAGATGAGGGTTTAATTCAAGTCAGTGCCTGGAGGGAGACCCTAAAGTCCAAGGAATAGGTGACTGGTTTCTGTGTTCTGGGTTGGAGGTTGGGCCCCTGTATTCTTTGGGCAATTCAGAGATAGGTGATGGTACAGGTCAGGGAAAGAGTGAAGAGGGAGTCAGGGCAGTAAGCACATCCTCTTCTCTTTGGTCTGCCTTTCCTGTTTTCGTATTTTGGTGTCAAACATCTGGATGTGATCTCAATCCAGCCCCCACTCTGGGGCTGTAGCTGGGGCTCTTTCAAGTCTTTGAGCCCTGAGGTGACCAGGATGGGCAGAGCCGATGGCAAACCATCCAGGGAGGAAGAGATGGGTAATAAGAAGCTTCCAGCTGCCTTTGTACAGTGAAAAGTGCATTCATACCCTGCTCAGTCCTCCCTGCACGGGCCCATCCCCTTTGCCTTACGGAGCAGGCAGCTTTGCTCACTCTGTTGTATACTTGAGCTCACATCAGTCTGTTACCTCTCCTAAAGGTCAACCTGGACTTCCAGGCCACTTGGCTGCTCTCAAGAAGTTTCTTTTGCTTTTGATTAAGCTAGGAGTAAGACTTTGTGGCTTTGTCATGGAAGTCAGGGCTAAGAGCATGTCTGCCTAAGTGAGATCCTGGAGTTATTCTGGATTGAAGTAAGCCCTGGCGCTCCTCTCATCCGCCCCTGTGCTCAGCGCAGAGCCAGCTTCTGTATCAAACCTCCCCACTCAGGCCTTCGTCCGGCTAAGTCTTGATGCTGTTTCCAAGATTTGCAACCACACACTCCTTTGGGTCACCGTTTGAGTGCTGAACCATGTCTGAAAGTGAAAGAATTTTCTAGTTTCCCATCGGAGTTTCCCAGCCTGCACCCACCGATCCTCAGACCTGGAGCTGAGCAGCTGCTGCAGGTTGCTGCTGGGAGAAGGCTTTCTGCTCCCAGATTTTTCCATGCCCCTGGCATTTTGCTGCGAGGTTTCTCTGCTCCTCAGAGCTGTCACCACTTTCTAGCAAGGCAGCAGTGCCTGTGTGCACTGAGAAGGCTTATCGCCAGCTGACCTAATTATTGTAATCTCATGCTTCCCTAGATAGTGCAGGTTTCCTTGGCTCTCCAGAGGCTTCCCGGGTTTTTCCAAGCTGCTGTATAATTTATTGTCTGTCTTTTAATAACATCACCCACTCACTCAGGGTAGGTAAAGCCTGAGAATGAGTTTTGTAGCCAGACAGAGTGTGGTACTTGTGAACTGCCTTTGCTGCTCCCATGGCCATCCTGCTGGGTTTGGTGGTCCCAGCCTGCTAGACTTTCCAGGCAGCCCCCTGCAGGGATTTCCTTGCAATCCTGCTCTTCATCACAACTCCCTCCTCTTCCCTCTGCCCTGATTGTACACATGCATTACAGGGCCAAAGTTAATGGGTGAAAATTGTGCAGTGACACTCTGTGCTCTGCTCGTTGATGTAGAATTGTTGCCTGTCCTGTTTGTTTTTTTTTAATTGCCTATCCCATTTCTTTTGTTCCCAATCCCATTTTTTATCCCTATCCCATTTTTTTGTCTCCTGTTCCATTTTATTGTTGTTGTTCTCCATCCCATTTTTTGTTTCCCTCTTCCATTTTTTTTTTGTTCCCTGTTGTGCTTTTTTATTCCCTATCCCATTTCTCCTTCCTTTTGCCCTCCCTGCTGTGCTTTCTCCCTTCTCTACTTGCCCTTTTTCTGTTCATAATGGGTTTATTTGGCTACAAATATAAGCCAGGTGCCTTTTAGAGGTGCCAAATTCCTTTTTTTTTTTTTTTTCAGCAAGACAGGGATTTGCCACATGTTAACAGGATTTAACAGGTACTTCAACGTTAAAAAAAAAAAAACAGCAACAAAACACTGCAACTTGGGATGAGTTCACTCCATTCATACACTTAATTTTCTTCCTGAAAATTGTGGTTGGGATTTATCCCTGTGCTATCTGAAGGCCTCCACAGTCCCTGTCAGGCTGTGAATAACCTGATGTAACGTGGTGTCTCCTTGCAGAAACAGGGCTTACTGCTAAGCTTCCCAATTAAACCACCTGATGGGATCAGCAGAGGTTAGCAGCACCACGGGGGCTTGGTGGCAGAGCGTTTGCAAAACGACAAGTCATCATCATTATCCTGAAAACCTGTTTTGTTTTGGTTTTTGGCTTTGTTTGTGTTTTTTTTTTCCCCCTTGTTCTGTACAAGATCCAGTTTGACCTGAAAGGGAGTGGGAGAGGATGCAGCAGGGCATCACTCCAGCAGCTTTGTCTGCTTTGTCTGGGAGTTATCTTGTGCAGGGCCTGATAGAATCCAGAGAGTAAATATTTTCTCCCCGGGCAGAGCAGCCCGTGGAGGAGCTGGGAACAAGCCAAAGCAGAGGCAGTGCTGGGAGAATAAAGCCTGATAAAGCTGGCACTGGGGTTGAGCCTTGTGTGCCTGCAGAACTGGAGCTGCAGCAGTGCCCCTTTTTTGGGGGGAATGTGGGTTCCCATTTTCCTTATTCTCCTTTCTTTTTTTTTAATTGTATGAATGAATATTCCTGAGGTTTCTGTGACTTTCTAGCATAAAGGTGACTTACAGAAATGCTTTGGGGTTTTTTTCCTGAATCACTGATGCATCCTTTGGGTGGGTACCACAAGTTATCCTCAGAGACTGTGAATACCTCTCAACATCAGGCCAGAAAGCAAATCAGTAATGCTACCTGTATTTTTTATTTTTTTACTTAATTAGCCTGTATTAAAATCATTATACTTAGGGTAGTTGTGGAGGATAAGAGGGTTTTTTTAGCTGGTTTCAATGAGAACAGATATTTTTATTTTGTTCAAACAGCAAGCAAAATACTGTCAAGTCCTGTTTGAATCCAAAATGAAATCTCTCTTTAGTTATTTTACACCATAATGAAGAACAGTGGAAATTCAGAGTACATCACTGTGACATAAAAGTCCTTTGTTTAAAAATACCAAACCCTAAAAAAAGGTAAAAGATTTTTTTCAGTATTTTCTTCCCAATATCTTGGCTGCAGTGTCATGACCAAAACTATTTAAAATCCAGTGAGCCAAAGCTGGGCTACTGGCAAACAAGCGATTTTTAAAATTATTACTGTTAATATGTGATAGGTTCAGCCTTTTTCTTCTGCAGAGGGGAGTTCTCTTCCTCTGGTGACCGTGACAGTGGGGAAATGTGACCCTCATCCCCCACTGGAGGAGGAACACATGGGGCTTGAGGGCACCATGGTTCCTTGTGCTGGAAGACTTTGAGCTGCCTCTGGATGTCATGGACATGTGGGAATGCTCACCAGCAGCAAGGTGTCTCCATGGACTGGGGATCCAAACACACAAGTAAGACATTGGCACAGGTTGGGCAGAGAAGCTGTGGCTGCCCCATCCCTGTAAGTGTCCAAGGCTGGGTTGGAGCCACCTGGGACAGTGAGAGGTGTCCTTGTCCTTGGCAGGGGGTTGGAATGAGATGAGCTTTAAGGTTGGTTTTGTGATTCTGTGATCCAAGACACGAGGTCGGCAGAAGGGATTTAGTGTCAAGGACACTGACAGCAGGGTGTGTTAGGACATAGGATTGCTGGATACCAAGGCTGTCTTTTTTGTGGTCAGTTGTCTTGATTGTTGTTGCTGCTGGTGGGAGTAAATAGACACTCCCAAAGCTCATGTTCATCTCAAAACAGATTACTTGTCATGTCCTGGAAGTACTTACCTCTCTGTTTGCTTTGTGTTAACAAACACCTCCCTGTCCTGGTCCTGCTGTCTGGCGCTCAGCCGAGTTAAACTACTTCATTTACCTCTTGTTAATCAGACCCAGAGCTCCCTTGGGTAATAAATACAGCTGTGCCAGTGCTGGCAGCACCCTTGAGTTATTCAGGCTGCTCATCCCGTCCCCATTGCTGTCTTCTTGCCACCCCTCACTCACTGTAGTTTAGAGGGGAGTAACAAAACGGGGAGTGGGGCTGCCCAGAAAGGGCTTTTGGGGAGATGTGTGACCACATTGCTGGTACAGAACACCCTGCAGGGTGATAGTCTGGATGTGATTGTGAAAAAATGCACTTCAAGCCTCAAAAAGGAGGCTGGTGGCTGGCCAGTAACTCCCAAAAATTCCTGTCTGGGGAGGTGCTTTGCTTGGTATTTTTGGGCTGGTTCCCTTAGGCAGGCCTTTTTTGAGTGGTTTGCTTCAAGCTGTCTCATGAGCTGCTGGAAAGAGTTACAAGCTGGGGATGCATTGGAGAGGAAGGTTAAGTTAGTGGGCTTGGAACATACTGATTGGGCAAAGCCAAGCTTGGGGAGGGTCTGATCCCCACCTGTCCAGGGCTCGGTGTTCCTGCTGCTGGGACTTTGGTCACTGTGGTGGGTTCACAGGGAGCTGGAGCCCATCCCTGCCATGCAGCAGCACCCCTGGGCTCATGGGATCCTTGGGAGGTGCTGTGGTGCCTGTGCTGCATCATGTCTCTTTCTGGGGCAGCTGTTGAGAGCCCAGTACAAACCTGGGTCCACCTGGGTATCACATTCACTCTCCTAATTGCAATGGGAAACTATGTGGGAGAATGTGGCAGGAGATTCTTGAAGGCTGAAAAATGGATTTAGGGTCTGCAAGGGCTCCTAGGAAGAAATTCTTCTCTGTGTGGGTGGTGAGGCCCTGGCACAGGTTTCTCAGAGAAGCTGTGGCTGCCTCATCCCTGGAAGTGTCCAAGGCCAGGTTGGATAGGGCTTGGAGCATCTTGGTCAAGTGGAAGGTGTCCCTGCCTGTGACAGGGGTGGAACAAGGTGAGCTTTGAGATCCCTTTCAAACCAAACCAATCTGGGATCCTGTGATCTTCTCAAGTTGTTAGAGCTGTCTTTAGATGATGCTCTTTGCTTACAACAGTCTCAGGGATCTCAGTTTAATTTGGATGGTCCCTCAAGTTGAAGTGAGAGCCACTTTTACATAATGCAGTCACTTTGCTGGATGGAAACTGGCTGTCTGGACCGCATCCAGTCCATGTCACCAGGAGCAGGAGCTAAGGAGAACACTGTGTCCAGCCCTAGGTGAAGGGAAAGCTTTCATGACTGACTCAGTCTGGTGTCAAAATATGACAGAGCCAGCACACCCTGCTGGCTCTATCCTTCTCTTCCAAGCAGAAGGGTCAGTAAGTAGGTAGGACAAGAGGAATGCTGCTTGTGGCTTTTTCCCCATCTTTGCAGGCAGCTGTTGTGGATATATTTAATGGGGAGGAAGCCAGAAGCAAGCACAGCAGTCCTGGAAAGCTCAGGTTTCATGACACTGATGCCCCTTTCCTTGGCCACCTCTGCCACTGTGGACCTGCTCGTGTGGTGTTGGGCACTGACCTCGCAGGATTCCCTGTCCCTATGTGCTCCCCCAGGCCTTTGTTTGGTTGGTTCTCTGCCTCTTAACTTACTGTTACTAGACCAGAAGTTTTATGAGGAAATGTCCTCTGCTTTCCTTCCACATGTACAGAATTACCAATTATCCCAATTCTTGTTCTTTTCCACTGGAATGTTTAGAGGATCTCATCTCCCTGCTGCTGCAGTATGGGAACTGATAAGGTCAATGACTGATGGTCCCGGGGTGGACATGACATAAAAGCCAATCTGTTGCTCTTTTATAACTTAGACTTTGGATGTGATAGAGTAATGATGGGGAGTCTGGGGTCCAGAGGCAGTTTTGGGGAATTTTATTTGTTTGAATATGCTTATCTGGGTATGGAGTCTTCCAGATGAGTTTAACTAGCTCGGAGAGGACATGGGAAGTTATTTTACACTTTCCTTTGCAAACTGGCACACGTTTACTGGGTGATTTCCAGTTCAGCAGCTCATGTTAGGCAGTATGCTGTATGTAAGTGAGCCAGCCTTGGGTCACAGGAAATTGTTTCTCCTTCAGATCTCCTCCTTGCTTTGCTTGTGTAACCCCATCCCAGACAGCCTCAGACTGGAGGCTGAGAAGGAGTGTATCCTTTGGTTGGAGGAGCAGGAACCCCAGGAACATTTGCTTTTCTCCACTGCTGATGGTGCAGAAGGTGGGTGATGCTGCTGAAACCATCTTGCTTCTTCATTCCTATCTCATCTTCCAAAAATGTTGGACTTGGGAGTCACCTGAGGCTCTCCTGCCCACAGCCGTGTTGCACAGAGGAGTTTTGTTTCCAAAAAGAGGAAAGCCATGGTGAAGGGAAGCAGCTGCTGGGGTTGGAGGCAATATTCCATGAGGATGGGAACCTCATGAGGTTCAACAAAGCCAGGTGCTGGTGCTACGCTTGCGCTGAGGCAACACCTGGGATCAGTCCAAGAGGAGCAATCCTGAGGATTGCGTGGGCAGCTGGAGAGGAGGGGTTTGTGCCCTTCTGCCCTCTCAGGTGAGACCCCACCTGCAGAGCTGCTCCAGCCCTGGGAACAACAGCACAAGGACCTGGAGCTGCTGCAGAGAGAGTGCAGAGGAGGCCAGGGAGATGCTCCCAGGGCTGCAGCCCCTCTGCTCTGGAGCCAGGCTGGGAGAGCTGGGGGGTGTTCACCTGGAGAAGGGAAGGACCCAGGGAGACCTTATTGTGGCCTTTCAATATTTAAATGGGTCTTTAAGAGAGATGGGAACAGACTTTTGCATAGGGCCTGCAGTGATAGGTTAGGGCATGCTATTTTGAACTTCAAGAGGGGAAATTCAGTCTAGATATGGGGAAGAAGTTTTTCACAGTGAGGGTGGGGAGGCCCTGGCACAGGTTGGGCAGAGAAGCTGTGGCTGCCCCATCCCTGAAAGTATCCAGGTCTGGGTTAGACAGGGCTTGGAGCAACCTGTGGCAGTGGAAGGTTTCCATGCCTGTGGCATGAGGCTGGACTAGATGGCCTTTGAAGGTTTGTTCCAACCCAAGCCATTCTGAGATCCTGTAATTCCCAGGACGAGAGGACCAGCTGGCTCCTCCTCCCGCAATCCAGCCGGAGTGGCAGAATTTGGGCAGGTGGCCAAGGTATGTCCTCTGAATGCTGCTACACGCTGGTGTATGGGCACAAAAATGCTTTTTGCCAGCGAACTGCAGGCATGATTTAATAGGGATTAAGCAGCCTCCACGCCTGCCCTGCTGCTGACCAGGCTGTGCTGCTCCCACCCCATCCCTCCCCGCTGGCAGCCACCGGCGGGATGGATTTACTTCAGCAGGTTGACATCTCAACTTGGAGTTGAATGTGTCTTTTAGGATTACAGAGCTTTTCACAGCCCAAGTGCCCGTTATATTGCCTGGAAAAGAAAAGATCTCCCTGCTGATAATGGTTTCCCTTTGGTTGTTTACAAAGGACGATGCGCGGCGCCTGGCGAAACGTGTGATCCCGAGGTGTGTGGATCAGCTTGTTATTGTGATGCTTTTGTTTAGGACGTGGGCTGTGCTGTCTGCCTGCACAGGGGAGCTTTGCACCCTGGCTGCTGCTTCCATGGGATCATGGCTCCTCCTGGATTCTGGAATAGCTGGGCAAATAGCAAGTGTTGTGGTTGCCTGAGGATTCCACCCTAGAGGGACACACACACACACATATGTGCATGATGTACATTCACAAGCTCTTGTAGCAGGAAAACATCCTTGATTCATGCCTTCTGTCATAGTCCTTGCAGCCGTCACATCCTACCCAGCCTGCCATGTGCTGTCTGAGGAGTGCAGCTCCAAAGAGGAGACCGTGGAGCATGTGTGAATTTTTTTTTTACTTTTTGCTGTTTCTTCAATGATTCATGATAATTGCTCAGTCTTTTTATCTGGCAAACGTTTTCTTTGCAAAGGTGAAAAGTAGCAAGAATAAGATGTAACGTGGGCTCTTGTTCCATTAGCTTTTAGTAGAAGCAGGGGAATGTGGAAATGGACTACATCTGACCTAAGTCACAGTTTGTACCATCAGCCAGTGCAAAAATAGGTTATAAAACTCAGCCTGTTCAGAGGGTTGGTGGTTGGAGGCTTTTTATGACCTGTTTCAGATTTTATATCTAGAAATGCTGATGTATTTGTGTATATTGAATTTGTATGAAAATCTGGGAACAGGAGTGTACCTTGCTGTTGTGCTGCAGCCAGAAGGGTGCTCTGACAGTCTCCTTGCCCTGACATCCCATGCAGTGGAGCATCCTACCACAGGGTGAGTCCACAAACCCACTTCAACTCACTTCCTGAAGTTCAGACAGTGCTTTTCTTAGTTGTATGCTGGTTTGGTTTTTTTCTTAATAACATCCTTCACAAGCAAGAAAGTCCCATCTGGTGGAAAACTGCTCCAACCTCATGCACAGTTTTGACACCTTAAAACATTTTATGTTTCTAAAGGTGATGGTGGTTTTGTTTAAAAAGAAGAAAGAAAAAGATCCACTTCCCAACCACAACGAATTGCTTATTCCAGGGAAGCAGGCTGTGTAATAAATTATTGTCTGGGCGGGAACGAGGGGTTTCTGGCTTTCTTGTTATTCATCTCAATTCCTTTCTGGATCATTGTGCTAAGGTGCCTGTTTTGGGTTGGATTCCACGGCACTTGTTTGTACCTTGGCTCTCTGCTTTTTTCCCCCCCATTTATTTCTGTGTTTGTTTTGATGGCTCTGTTTCAATGGACTGTGGCGTTTGCCTGCTGTGTTCCATGCCAGGCTCATGAGTGGCACTGCAGCGTGGCAGCTGTTGGGCTCTTGTCCTGTCACTTGGGCTTTTCTGCATCGCCAGGTACCAGAAACCAGACCTGAGACTGGGGGGGGGGATGATGAAATACATCAAATGCTCAGCCAGCCGTGGATTGCAGCAGTGTCTCAAAAGCCCAAATCTAGCTCCAGCAGCAGATGCTCAGTGTGGTTTTTCAAAGGTGTTTACATTTTGATTAGGAGAAGGTCAGATCCAGGATATAATAATTTACGTTTCTGCGCTCGATGCTTTTGTGTCTGGAAAGGTACTGGTTTTGTAGCGGCAATTCCAAACCATCCACGTAATGCTTTGTGGAGGTGCAGCAATACCTGGATGCAGGGAGCCGTGGTTCATCTGGATTGCTTTCATTTTCCATGGTAACTGTTCCTGCAGGTCGCTGGGTACGAGAGCTGGCTGCCAGCAGTAAAGATGAAACACCCATCTCCTTCTCCGGGACGCTCTTGCCGCTTTAGAAAGACACATTGCTAATTACTTGTTGGAAATGGGCTGGATTAGGAGGGATAAAATATTGCTGCAGAAGGAGCTCATTAAAAGGAGATGCTGGGAATTGAGCCGGCCTCCTGCTGGCCGTGGCTGTGCTGGTGGCCACAAGCTCAACCCCCAGACACAGTCAAAGGTCCCTCTGTCTGTACTGCTGCCAGAGTGTGAGCTGGTGGATGGTTATTTGCAGAGGGTTTCAACAGACCCAAAGGTGCAGGTAAGAAGGAGGCATGAAGTAGGAGGGTTGTCCTGCACCAGCTGCTCTGACCTGGTCTGTGTGGCCAAAGCATCCTTGGCCTCCCAGGTGTGGGGCTGAAGGGATCCCCTTCCCCGTGCACAGTGTGCACTTCAGCAGTGGCTTTGGACAGCCTGGCTTGGAGTCTCAGTGGGCAGGCAGTGTGAGAGAGGTGGTAATGGAAGGTTATTCTTCTCAGAGGGACAGAAGAGGGTGTCACCTCACCCTGCATGTCCATCATCACCTGGACAAGGTGATGTCCAACATTACTGTAGGGAGCTGAGAGCAGTGGGATTGGTTTTTGGAGCCTGAACAAGAGATGTGACAGTTGGTGTTGGTTGCTCATGAGGCAGGATGTGGGGTCTGGGACTGGGCTGGAGCCTTTCTGGGTCTCAGTGGGAGTCTCTTGTTTGGTTTTGCCACCATGACCTGCAGGCACAGACAGATCTGGGCTGCTGAAGTGCTTCCTGGTTCATGTCCCACGTGTCTCAGAGTAGAAAGGATCTGTCACAGCAATATTTAAAATGTATTTAGTATAAACCCCTGAGGGAAAACAAACACAAGAGGGATGCTGGAAGTCCTGTCACAATGCTTTGGAAGGAGGTGGCTGCATTAGTACGTGAAGAATTTGCACCACAACTGCCTTTTATAGGGAGTGTGACTTGTTCCTGGAATGATCAATCCCATGTGGCAAGACAAAGGCTTTAAGGGATCTGTCAGGATAGCTCTGTAGACTGTCACAGCCTGGCTATCCAGCAGCTGGCCTGTGATGGCATTTCTGAGGAATAAATCTCCTATAGACAAAGGCTGCTCAGCATTCCACCTGCATTACTTCGGAGTTACAGAGTAATAGAGGATTGGCCTGGGATTTTTTTAGTGTTTAAAAGTGGAAGATGAGTAAGGTAGAGACATGGGGTTTCCAATTAAATGCCTTAAATGAGTCATTTAAGCCCACATCTAAACAGCTGAGGCCAGCCTGTCTTAAGATGGGCTGAGCACTTACTCTTTATGGGGATTTGGTGCTGGTTTGACTATTTGACAATTGAAATTCAATACAGGTGCCTAAATCTGAAGAAGCCCAATACTTGACGTACTTCTGCCTGAACTTTGTGTTTTAAGAGTTCTTTCCCAATTACCTTGTGTGTTATCTTGGCAGTGTAGTGTGCTGGGGGAACAGTTGAACTCAGTGGTCTTGGATTCAGTGATTCTGTGAGAATTGTTTCAGGAAGATCTCTTCATGGGTACTGACAATATTGGTGTGTCTGGCCAAAAGCTTCCCCCACCTGCCCTCAGGGAATGATGTTTGCACAGGGCTGGAGTCCCTGTTCTCTTGGGATGTCTGGAGTACAGGTGGGTCCTACCCCAGGGGAAGAGCTGTGTGGGAATGCCCTGTGGTGCTGTCTTGGCATTGCCTGGCTGCTGCAGTCCAGGATTTGGTGTGGAGAGTGGGTGGCTGGAGCCTCTTCTCTGGGGGAATACATGTGTGTGGGGTCCTCTCACCCAGACTGCAGTGAGCTGATGGGAATATGTTGCTGTCCTATGTATCTGTGGTCTTCTCATCATGAACTCATCTTTTCTAGCATCATGTTGGTTTTCAAGTTCCGCTGTCCTGTTGCCTCCCACTCACCTTGCCCAAAATGTGTTCTTTCTCCGTTGCTGCTCGTCACCTATCAGACTCTACGTTTGGTTCCACAAGTTCAACAAGCCTGGAGCACCTTTAGGAGAAAGGGAATGAACCTACCAATGCCATAAAAAATGCTTGTTCTTGCTATTTGCTGATTAAGGATAAAACTACGTAGTTGTCATAAAAACTGTATAGTCTTGCCTGAGCAACAACCCTATTTAAATCACTCTTAATAACAGCTATTAATAATAATTATACATTACAGTAATGCTGATCATTACTAAGTTATAATAAGCAGTTTGCACATCTATTGACTTTTTCTGCTAATGATTCCTTCTTTAATGATCATAGTAATGAGCACAGCATGGGCTCTGTAGAATCATAGAATGCTAGAAGGGTTTGACTTGGAGTGGACCTTCAAGGTCATCTTGTTTTGGTCCCCCAGCCATGGGCAGGGACACCTTCCACTAGAGCAGGTTGCTCCAATACCCATCCAGTGCAAATTTGAGGCTGATCTCTATTAATTGTCATTAAGGAATGGATCTGGGGTCTAGAAATCTGGGATGGTAGATGCTGGGCCAACACAGCTCCAAGGGATCACAGCTCCATGAAGAGCTCTCAAGAACATTGATTTGCTGAATGAGAGAACATTCCAGCTGCCTTGGTGCTCAAATGTGAGTTTAGGTTTTTCTTTGAAAACCTCTTTTTTGTACTTGTTTTGAGGATGAGGCAGGATGGGAAACCTGCTCCAGGCACAGAGCACCAAGAAAAGCAGGAGACCATAGAGCCCTCATATCAGGAAACTTGTGTGGATTAAGGGTTAATTTTGGAAAAGGAGAGAAGGCTTAAGGGTAATGTGGAAAGTAAACCTTTGCAAGTAGACCTGAATTTTCCTGGATCTAGGTGGATGGAGGTGCCTCCTGCCAAGGAGGAAATGCCCTCATTTTTTTTTTCCCAAAGCTGTTCCTTTTGAAGGGTCAGGCTGCTTGAAACAGGAACCAGCTTGTAGGACCCTGAAAATGGGCCTCTGTAAACTTTTGATCATCTTGACTTGATTTTTCTCAAGCAGGTTTTGTAGACATGCGTCTCAGACTTAGTAGAGCCCAGAATTCAGTGGGTAACAACTGAAAAAGCCCTGCCTTGAGAAAAAGCTTCCAGAGGATGGTGACCAAAACAATGCTCATCAAGCTCTGGGCCATCTCTGGGCAGGCTGGTGGTGTCAGAGAGGGCAGTTGCATGCAGGCTGGGAAAAAGTAATCCAAAATGGGTGAGAATTGGGTTGGGTGGCAGTGGCATATTGGCAGTGGCCCTGGCACACCGGGATATCGATCTGTGTGTCGTGACTGGAATCACACCAACATGGTGCAGACTAAACCCACAAAAATGATTACACACTGTGACTTCTTCATGTTTTTTCTTATTATAAGTGCTAGATGTCAACCAACTCACTGCCCACGGTGGACATCTGTTACAAGGGTTCTTGTCTACAGTGGAGGTCCTATCTCAAGTGTAGGTGGTAACTCATGACCCTTAGACATGATCTCATGACCCTTAGACTTCCTTAGGGAAAGTTTTCTTCCTGATAGTGATGATTTTCTTTGGAGAGAGGTGATGGCACTGGAAGATGACTTGGTTTTAGAGTTTTCTACTAGAGATCCCTGAATATCTCAAATATGTGGTTTGTCCTCGTTTGTTGGACCTGGTTACTTTTGAAAAACCCCTTCCCTTTCAGTTCACCTTTTGTGCTGTAGCTAATCACAAAATGTTGATTGGGCACAGCAGTGAGCACACCAGGAGTGGAGACATGTGTTAGCCCTTCTTCTACTTGATGACTTTGTCATGGGTGTTCAAGGTGCCCTGGGCTGAATTTCCTCCAGTACCACCTTCAAAAAAGCCTAAAATACGCAAAAAAACTTTGGGCTTTTTAACATTTGGCCCCAGAGGATGGAGGATAACCTCTGACCCTGCTTGCTCTATCCCAAGTGATGCCACCTGGGGCGTCTGTCCACTACCTCATGTGGTCATCTCCCCATGCCATCATGCCCTCCAGGATTCAAGGAAGCCTGCTATTCTCCCAACTCTTTCTTCAGCAGTCTGTATTTCATAATTGGTTCTTTCCATTTGGTAATTGGCACTAATTAGCAAAAAGGGTAGAAGCATGCCCTCCTCCAGGGCTCCACACTCTCTGGGGCTCCTCCTTTTTTTCTTTCTTGACTTACTTCTTTTTTCTTTCTCCTTTTTAATACACCACATGATTTTTGTTCAGGAGCTAATGTGTGATATTGATCTACATAATGAGCCTTTTTGACAGTCTGGGCACATTTGGGAATAATTCCTTGAGCAGATGAAATCCTTAGGCCAGAACTGCTCGTTCTCCGCAGTTTCCAAATGAAGCCACAATTGTTTTGAACTGACAGATGAGAAAATAGTTCAGGAGCTGGAAATTACATGAGCTGGGAATGGATTTTATTTTTCCCTTCCCTTCTGGATGGCATGTGGCTCACTCTGAATTTTGCTTAGTAATTTTATGCTTGTCTCAAGGCAGACTGTAAATATGAGTTCCTGGTGTCCTGCAATGTGGTGGGAGCTCCTGATCTTCTCTCTATGAACTGCAGGGAAGGAAGAATGAGTCTTACCACAAGACTGATCCAAAAATTAGTTGTTTCCAAACATAGAATCATAGATACCCTGAGTTGGAAGAGCAGCATCTAGTCCAGCTCCTGATCCTGCACAGACACCCCAAAAATCCCACTCTGTCCCTGTTGTCCAAACCCTCCTGGAGCTCTGGCAGCCTTGGGGCTGTGACCAAACCCTGGGGAGCCTGTTCAATGCTCAGCCACCCTCTGGGGGAAGAACCTTTTCCCGCGATCCAATCTAAACCTCTCTTGACAGAGTTCCAGCCACTCCCTGGATCCTGTCTCTGGTCCTCACAGAGAAGGGATCAGTGCCATGAGAGGTCCAGGAGCTGGTGGTTTCTTTACGTGTAATTGGCACTGAGCCCTGTAGAAGTAGGAAGGAGAAAAGCATCATGAAGTCCCTACATCTTCTACAGAGTCATTCTTCTGCACTGAGAGGTTTTAGAAATAAATTCCGTTATGATCTCTGTTTCACCTCCTCTCTGGATTATTTACAGTTGCACTGTTGACTCAGCATTATTTACTACCACTGTCCTAGAGAAGCTTTCAGTTTATCATCTTCTTCCTACTCCTTGTCCATCATCTCCGTCTTCTCACCCTTACCCAGCAGAGCCAGTGCTGTGGATTTATTAAATTAAGCATTTTAGTTTTGTTTTTTTCTTTTGTGTGCGTCTAAAGGTTTTCAACAGTTTGAGTTTCAAGAAGGAGGGGGGCAGGAAATAACGTCTGTTTTCCTTAGATGTAGGAACGTTACAGAAATGGAACTTCTTTTTCTTTTTTGCAAGCCTGGTAACTCCAAACATGAACCCCTAGGATTGTTATTGTTATTGTTGTTGTTGTTGTTGTTATTATTATTATTATTATTGTTATTATTGTTATTATTATTATTATTAAAACTGCAGAGGTACAGCAAGAAATCCCCTGCCCGTGGTAACCGATAGCTGCTGTGGGGTTTTTTATTTCTAACTTCCCTTGTGTTTGCCGGGAAATAATTTCTTGCCGCCTTTTGTTTCACCTTCACAGGCCCTCTCTGCGTGTCCTGAAGGGATGGAGAACTCGTCGGTGGCGTCGGCCTCCTCGGAGGCAGGGAGCAGCCGCTCCCAGGAGATCGAGGAGCTGGAGCGTTTCATCGACAGCTACGTCCTGGAGTACCAGGTCCAGGGGCTGCTCACGGACAAGACGGAGGGGGACGGCGAGAGTGAGAAGACACAGTCCCACGTCTCACAGGTGGGGTGGGTGGAGGGCACAGGGTGGGGTGGGAGAGGGGCTGGGGGTCGCTGGTGGGTTGGGGGTGTGTGTTCAGCTGAGGCAGGTTTTGTAGGGTTTGGGTGTGAGGCAGGGCTGAGTGATACACTGGATTTGAGGCAGCTTGTTTGTTTGGCAAGATTACATGTGTATATATATATTTATATATATACACATACATATATGTAAATATGAGGTCGCCATCCCGTTGTCTCCTGATTCTGGGTTTAGATTTTTTTATGGTCTCCAGGTGTATTGTTGGAAGTGTCCAAGGCCAAGTTGGGCAGGGCTTGGAGCAACCTGGGATAGTGGAAGGTGCCCCTGCCTGTGGCAGAGGGATGGAATGAGATGGTCTTGAAGGTTCCTTCCAAACCAAACCATTCCATGATTCTGTGTGTGAAGGATCCCAACTGCATCTGACACCAGCAGTTTTTGTCTGCTCTGTCTGAACTGTGCAGGTTTGAAGAAGATGAGGATCTGATCCAGAGCTCTGGACCTGGTTTGTATCATCTCAGTGTAAAGAAATTGCCAATCAAAAGAACCTTTTTGAGAACAGATTTTGCTGAAGGGGTCTTTTACAATTTGAGGATTAAAGCTGTTGGATGTGGGAGAAAATAAATTTAAAAATCTGGCAATCCAAAATACTTCATAGTACATTTTTTTAACCCAAGGCTGGAAAATGTCTGTGCTCGAAGTGACACTTAGGAGGGTCTTCATGTCAAACACACAAGCACTGCTTGTTAACATGTCAAGATTAAAAATTGTATTGAATTAGAAATAAATAATTAGAAATTAATAGACAAAGTTTTACAACATCTTCTAGCCTGTCCATAGCTCTGCTAATAAGCCTGGGCTCCCTCTGCATCCTGAGGACAAAAATTGCTAATTCTTGTGGCAGCCTATGTATAGTTTTTGCATTAAGATCCTTGATCGCAACAACCAAATCCATCTTCCAGTTGTGAAAATGGAATTTTAGCTTCCCTTCCTGGCCTCCCCTGAAAAAAAAGGAGCTGCTGGTTTTTAGTGTCAGCTCAGAGAGTGTTCTCTCTCAGGATGACTGGGATTTATTTTAAAAGAAAAGTGCATAATAGTGAAAGATCTGAACATTGAACCTGTTAACTAAACCACATTTAGGTGCACCTCAAATGAAGCAGCTAAATGTGGTTGTACCCCAGACCACTGATGTAAAAGTTCAATTCAGATTTATATGTGAATCTTCATCAAAACACTGTACTCATATTTCTAGAGTCTCTTACATGTATTTATAGAGCCATGTATTTATAAAGCCATGTCTTAATGGATGCATTAGGAAGGACTTACCTCTTGTCTGTCAAAGATTTTAATTTTTAAAGCTCATACCTCAAATTTGTGTAAGAAATAATGAGTAATTTTCAGTTCTGATTTGATTTTCCTGATCGCTACTTAGCAAAGCAAGGAATAAACCCGCACATATCCTGCAGCTGCATGGAGTCACTCTGGTGGAAGCCAGCCTGATGGAAGGTGGCATGTTTCCTCTTAATAAGAGACAGAGGAAGAAGGATGAGTTTGGGGGAAAGGCACTGGAATGAGACCAAGAAAATTGTTTTTAACTGCAAGGTCCTGCCTGCAACTAAATCTTTAATGTTGGGCAAGTTACTTAATCTCTCTGTGGTTTGTTTCCTTGTGGCTGCAATAATGTTTTCCCTGCCTGAGAGAGGATAAATCCACTCACTCATGTGTGCAGGGTGCTCAAATGGCACCACATCCCTGTACAACTTCTCTCCTTGCTGGGGGAAGGAAGGGCACATTGCACACTGCTTCATCCTCCACGCCCCTCCCAGGGGAGATGAATCCAGCAGCTGTCTAGAGAATCTCAAAATGTGGATTTTCCCATAGTGGGGATGTCTCCAATCTTGCTCCCCCTAGGAAAAAGAGGAGAGTCAGAGGGGAAATGCAGTTTTGTTTTTGGCTGTGGAGATAACGAGTGAGCTGTACCTTGAGAGACCTTGGAAAGCAAAGGCACTCAGTAGATGTTGTTTGTATGGAACTGACTTTTCATTTTCTTGGCACATTGCCCGTGGCAGTGGCACAAGTGGTGAGTGTGTCTGGAGCAGCCAGGTGCTCCCAGGATGAAAGACCTCAGAAAAGGGGCTGGTCAGTCTCAATTTTGTTGGGGTAGTGACAAAATGTCTTTAAGATTAAGAAGCATCTCTCATTTTTATCTAACAAAAATTGCTTTTTTTTAAATTTTATTGTTTCTTCAGTATGATGCTGCCCTTCATTTCTTTGAGGGTGGGGAGGAACCAATAAAACAACAACATATGACCCCAAATTCAATTATTTTGGCAAAGGCACTTTGCTGTCGAACCTTGGTGAAAGCTGGCCTAAGCAGCTGCTGATCCCTATGGCCACATATGGCAATGGCCAAAACTACAGCTTTGACCCTCGTTTTCTGTTTTATTTAAAATAAATACGCAGCCTTTTTGCAGCTCAGGGCTTATGTACATTGCTGAAGCAAAGAGAGTTGGGAAGAGCAGAATCTTCCCAACTTCCCATGAAAGAATTCCTCATAAAAGAGTGAAGTCAGGCAGTCCTGGTGCGTACCACACGCCCGAGACTCCAAACGCTGTCAGAGTCTGCGAGGCAGTTCTGAGGATGGGTTTTGTTGCAAAGCAACATTTCAAGTGCCTTGGCACAGTTGTTCCTGCATCTTCCCTCTATTCACTGTCAGCGGGTGGAGCATTTCCAAGCCAAAGCCTTTGGGATCATCCTCAAAAAGGAGGGGGTGCCACATGCATACAGCAATGCCCACGGCCAGAGGGTGTTTTCTGTGTGCTCTGGACTGACACAGCAGTTTTCCCCAGCCCGACTATTATTTTACACAATCCCTTTTTTTATCCCTTTTGCAGTGGACGGCGGATTGTAGCGAGCAGCTTGATGGCAGCTGTTCCCCATCCCGAGGGAAGGGCTCGTCGTCCCACGAACACAGTCAGGTAGGGCTTGTGTTTAGTTCTTCCTCCCCCAGACCTTTGCTTTTACTCTTGCAGTGCCTCATTGGGCAGCACGGAGCCTGCCAGTGCTGCCTGCTTTTCCTCTCCCATGGAAGGGGAGATATATCCCTCTGCTTGGCATCCAAATGCTCATTCCTGTCGAAACCATGAGAGATGGGCAGCATCCTGATGTGTGGGTGGTTGCTTTGACCAGGAGCTTATGCTCTGCAAAAAAACACAGAGTGTCCCACTAATTCCTGAAAAGTTTGTTATTGCCACCTGTGCGAGGGACTGCTATGGAGCATCAGAGCTGGTGACAGCGTAAGAAGCATTTTGGAATTATAAGATGTAGCTGGAAGGAGGGAATCTGAGTAGCTGTGCTTCTTGGTTATGTGCTGCAGCACAAGGGTGTTGTTGCAGGGAGGAGGATTAAATAGCTGAGAGGGTGAACTGGGAGAAGAAGCAAATCTGCACGTGCTGATTGGTTGTGTTGGGCTTGCCCTGACAGGAGCTGAGTGTGAGTCGATTTTGGTGGTTGTATGTGGTGTGAACATCAGTGAAGAGCATTTACCAAGCACTGCTGGAGGCGGTTGCCCCTCCTCTGCATGACCACCTGCCTGGAAGAGGGTTGGATATGGTGGAGGTGTGGGTTTCACTGTTGTCACCTGGTTGAGGAACTTCTGTGCCACCAGGAGACCCCCAGCTCTGTGAGAGCAGCATTTTCCCAAGGCAGTGTGAGAGACCAAGGTGTCTTAAGGGAAGGGAGAAACAGCATTTCCAGTTGCTGTGGCTGATAGATGTTCTGCCTGGAGAAGGGGCTTCAGACTGGTGGGTTTTGTGGTCTTGCCCTCCTTGTTGTCCTCCAAGTTCATTCCCATGCATGGGATCCATGAGAAGGAACCTGGGAGCCCCTTGCTGGGTGTATAAGAGGCTGTACCTACCTAAACAGTCCATGTTGTGTCTCTCATTTTGGGCACAGTTTCTTTCCACATTGGGCCATGCTGGAACTTCTTGGATGTGGGATGTGGGCTTAGGCATCCCCATCCTGGGGATGGGCCTGTGTGCAAGGATGCTGGGAGCATCCAAGCCAACACCTGCAGCCAACAAAGACAGGGTCTTGTTGTGTGGGAAGGTGTGTGCTGAGCAGAGACACCACTGAAAGTGCCAGGAAGAATTGTGGATGTAATTTATTATAACTTTGATCTGCTCCGAAATACTCAACAGCAAAAACCTCATCCAGGCTCCCTCCCAGCATCACAGTCAGCTGCTGGATACTCAGTTTGGAGGTTGGCATTTTCCGTGGAGCTCCTTGGGTGTCTCAGGGTGTTGGCAGGACCAGGTGTTTTCCCTGGGGAAGAATCCAGTCCTGGTTCTTCACTCAAGGGTTCTGCTGGCGTGCCAGTTGCTGATGGTACCACAGGAGGATGCAGGAGGGAGGGTTGAGTGCCACTTGCCTGACATGTTCCATCTACCTGGTGCCATGCACTCTCTGGTTTCAACTGACATAGTTTTGGGGAATTCTCTAGCATTCTTTTTTTCTTTTTTTTTTTTTTTCCCCTGGGAATTCAACCTATTCGATCATCTCCAACAGGGAGCTTCTTTTCACCATACAAATACCATTTGCTGATGCCCAACCTGCTTCCCCTGTGTTTGGGCTGTCTCCCAGCCTGCAGCAGAGCTAGTAATTACCTCTCTCCATGTTTGGCTTCCTTTAACTGTGAGTAACAAATTTTCCTTGGCACCAAAGAGGAGCTGCAAGCTATTGTTCTTCTGTCCAGGCAAGCATTTGTCTTGCTGTTAGTGATATATGAGTGAAACAGTGCTGGTGCAGGAACCAGGTGCAGTTTATTAATATTTCTGACCTTTGAGTTTTTACTAGTAGTTTTCAGCATTTAAAAAAAAAAATTAATCATTAATAAGGTGTTTGTCTTGAGTGAAAACTATCAATCATTCTTCAAACCTCCTCCAGAAGAAGCTGGCTAATTATTTCCCAATGAGTGCTTGGGGATTTTGTCGCAGTTTTTTTATGGATTTTGAGGGACATGGGCAGAGAACTGATTTCCTAATTTTCCTATTGTGTTTCCAGCTGATATTTCTGCATTGCTGGTCTCAGTTGAAAAATACTTGGATGTGAGATTTCTGCTGGCTTCAGCTGCTGTGAAAATGTGGTTACGTGTCTGTGACCCTGATGTGGCTCACGTGGTTCTAACCTGGCCATCAGAGAGGGCATTTATATGGAAATCTAGATTAGTCCTGGAAATATATTCAGCATCTGGCTCATTTTCTGTGAAGGCAGAGTAGTGTAAGGCTCCATTTTCAAAAGTAATTGGCTTCCTAAAGGTTATAGGGGAGCCTAGAGAGAAGCTGGCTTTCCCATGCCTGAAAATCCCCCTATACTTCCCTAAGAACCTGATGCCTTTGAAATTCTGATGTGTAGGATCCAGCAAGGTTAAGACAAATAAAAGGAAGACTTCTTTTTAAGTGTATATAGGTGTGTTACATATTTATATTAAAATTTATATTTTGTTTATGTGTATATAAGTATCTACTGTCTGTTGTACAAGTGTGGGGCTGAGAGCAATTTCTGAATAATAGGCAATTTAAAGGTACAAATTAGGTGTTTTGATGCAACCTGCTGCCCAGGATATTCCTAAATTGTTGGTTTTCTGATGCCTTTGCTTGTTTCTGGGAAAGAGCACCCCAGACTTGTCCTGCTCTTGCACTGCCTGGTGGGACATCTAGTAGCAGCTGTGGGAGACTATGTGGATGTCAGTTCCCATAGGCTGGCAACTTAGCAGTGGCTTAAAAATGGAGAAAATTCACCCTGGAAAACCTTTTGCTCTGGTCTTTCCAGTCCTTGTGGCTGTGAGAAGATGGTCTGCTCATGGGGGAATCTCCTGAGATGTATTTTGTGAACTCGTGGTGTGCTGATAAAATCTTGGTTTCACATCTGTAAACCCTGCTGTGTTTGAGCAATACCCCTCAGAAGCTCTGGTGGGTCTCACCTGTTGTAAGAAGACCATTCCATTGAGCTACTAAAGATATTATCTGAGCACCTCGTTGCCTCCATAAATGAGGAGTGTTGAGGTACTGGAATCATTTTAGATCCTTTTATGTTTGAAATTTTTTTTTTCCCCAAAAAGACCCAGTGGGAAGATTTTATATAATACTTTATTTGCATTCCCCTTGTGAGGCTGTGGCAAGTAGGAAGCTCTTTGATATATTTCTGAGAGCAATTCATTAAGTAAAAGACTTCTGGTATGGTACATATTTAGGGAGCCAGCAGAGCTCTTGGTACATGAAAGGCCTGGCAGCAGCTCCATCTCAGGCTCCCCTTATGTAAAGGGCATTAACAAAAAACAGAGGAACTCTGCGGGTTTGTCCCATTTCTCCAGGCAGTGGGAGAGGGAGAGCTGGAAATCCTCCTTCCTGGCCAAGTCCATCCCTTCCCCCACTGTGGCTGGCTGTCACACATCATCACCAAGCAAAAACCCTGTGTTGTGGCACAGTAAATAGGACTAGCTTTTATTCTATTGCGTGTTTGCCTATGTGTCCATGTTCCACCAGGTGCAGCAGGGACTTTGTGCATGATTTGTAACCTCAAGAGGCTTCTCCAGTTGATGGTCAATGTCTCCAATCTACTCAGCAGTGGAGCATCAGGCAGAATGCGTGGATGGCAGCTGGGTTATCCTACACTTTGCTTGTAGCACCCTTCTCCTGTCCTCCCTGAGGAGCTGGTGGTGGAGGAGATGACTTGGTTTGACTTCCTATTAAATCAGGAGAAACAGCAGCATGCCTCTGTCAAGAACATCCTAAGAGCTGTGGTATCAAGCTAACAGCATAAGGCTTTTGACAAGGGATGAGGTGACAGGAAAAGGGGGAATGCCTTCAAACTGCCAGAGGGCAGGGTTAGATGGGATATTGGAAAGAAATTCTGAACTATGAGGGTGGGGAGGCCCTGGCACAGGTTGGGCAGAGAAGCTGTGGCTGCCCCATGCCTGGAAGTGTCCAAGGCCAGGATGGAGCAACCTGGGATAGTGGGAGGTGTCCCTGCCCATGGCAGGGTGGTGGAACCAAATGAGCTTTAAGGTCTTATCACTCCATGCCCTTGGCACGTTGTCATGGCTGGAAAAGCTGCTATGTTGCCAAAGAAAAGGCAATAGTAGGTGTGCAAAGGTTGTGTCTTTTGAAACAGCGTATTTCAACGTACAATGGAACTTGGTTGTATGGAGAGTGGAAAAACTGAATTGTCAGTGCAGATTTCTTTTGCAATTCCAGAAGGTTGGGAGTTTTTTTGCTGGCATCAGTGCTGCTTGATCTCTTGGATGCAAACACCAGGAAATCCTCCCTGATGGATACTGCAGAGGCAGGTGGCAAGGGATTATGGTCTTGGACATGGGCCACGTCACTTGGGTCTAACTCTGAAATAAAATGAGAGGGACGATCCTGGGGGAAGTTTGGGGTTCTCCATCTCACTGACTTGCTCATATCATAACCCAGAGCCAGTTTGTACACTGAATTTACTTCAGGTTGACCACCACACTGAAGACTTGTTGGACAGACAAGACAAGACAGGTGGGTGCTGGCAGATGCTGCAGTCTCCATTGTGTTGTTTCCAAAAGAAAAAGGGAAAGCAAAAGACAGACACTGACTTTGCCAGTGAATACAGGTTGGTGTATCCTTGCCTGATGGAGTAAGGAATTAAAACCTTAAGTGGGCTGACCTGCTCATGATCAAAGAGCAGCTCTAAGAAAACCAGTTACTTAATAGTTTTCTGCCTGTAATTGCCGGGTGATGCTCCCTCCCTGCAGTGAATGGAGCCTAGTTCAATTACATTTGGAGAGGACTGCTGAGAAAGAAATCAGGTCCTTTAGCTAATGTATAGGTTAAACTTTCTCTGGGACTTCTGTTTGGGATATGCCTCATGGAGCAGCACCACCCTACATGCAACTAACACTTGCTTGGGTGTCTGAAGGTCTGGGAGTGAAATGCTTCGCTGCTTTGCTGCCTGATTTAAAAGTGTTTCTGCTTAACCACAGATGAGGAAGGCTCTTCTAGGCCTGATGTCACTGCTGACTCACTTGAGAGGACATGTTGTCACCCTTGGTCTCCATTTGTGTAGAGTGGACAGAGTTGTGTCTGCTTCGTGAGGAGCTTCCCACACTCTATTTTTGTGAAACAGAATCCGATTTACCTTTGAGGACTCTGTTCTTCCAGGTTTGGATGAATAGGTCAATAACTGCTGAAGCTCTTGGCAGGGAAGGGATGGCATGAGCCATTTCCTCCAAGAGTTGGGAAGGACTTTGCTGATGGGTTTCCATAGCACATCTGGATTTCTTGGTGCCATTCTGAGTGCCCCTAGTGTTCCTCATCTTCACCCTTGTGTGGAAATGAGCTGTCTACCACATCCTTGGGTAGCCTGTCCCTTCCAGTGTTATTCAGAAGGAACACAACCACACAGGCCTGGCCATTTCCTGGGCAGCCCAAAAAGATTTTGTAGGCTTAACTGCTACTTCCGAGTCCACTAGGTTCTTTGGGTCCTGTGTTGTGGCACAGGTATAGATAAAACCTTACTTGAGTCAAAATAGTAGCTCCAAGTGATGTTTGGTGTCCTTTCTGCTATGTCTTTACCAAAGCAGTGATCAGGGACTGTATCAGATTGGAGAAGGCTGAGGAAGGTGGACATGGACCTGGGGAGAGAAGGAGCAGGGCCAAAATGGTTATGTTTTCTGCATGGTATTTTTAGAGGAGTAAGTTTTCAAATGTTCTTTTGGCTTTATGCAATGCATTGAGAAGAAAAACGCTGGAAATTTTCCCCTGCTAAAATATTTAGAGTAACCTTAGTGGTTTTTTTTTCCTTAAAATGTGCATTTTAAATTATTAAAATAATTATATCATTGATTTTCCATAGGAAAAAGATTGAAGTGGTTGCATTTGAGTAGGTCTAGAAAGGCAGGGAAATACTTGGCTTCCAGTGTAAAAATTCTGCATTAACTGAAAGATTTGGCAGTGGCACAAAGTGGGTGCATAAAAACTTCTGCTGCAGAAAAAACCTCAAAAAGAACCTTTTACGTGATACCTGTCTTCTGTTCTGACCAGGATTCAGGCCAAAGTTTGAGTCATTTGAAGGACATCCTGTAACTTCATCTGGGGAGCTCCCTGTGGGTGCAGTGGTGAGACCATTTTTATGCTGGGAAATATCTCAGAGGCTTTTGGGTCCTGAGAAGTCCTTTAGTTTTTCTGTTGTTTTTTCTCTGTCCTACCTTGAGCTGAGAATGCTATACATTGAATATTGATTTTTTTCCCTAAGATTGAGCATGAATCCCATCCAGAATGCACTGATGTCTTTGGAACATTTAAAGCTCTTGGTATTGCCAGGATTGATCTACATCTCTACCAGCACAGCCCACTTCACCCATATTTATCATCAATGGGTGCATCCACGTAGGTGATGGCTGTGTTTCCATTTATTGCTTGTGCTTTGGGGAAAGTGGTCTTCTTTTTCCTGCAAACAGGATTTTCAAACTTGCACCGAAGCAGTAGCAAGTATTAACTCTTGAGCTGGCAAAGGCAGCGGGATTAATTAGTTCATGCCTCAAAGAGCTCGCTGCGAAGGTGAAAATTGCAGTGTCAGTGAAACATATGATTACTGCTAATTAAAATGCAAATGCTAGGTTTGACAGCTAGTTTCTGAAGGAGGGTGGCGGGAGTGTTGATGTGCCTCAGCCTCGCTGCTCCCGAGAAGGTGCAGAGCTTGGCCTGAAGGATTGGCATGGATGAGAGCTGCTGCTGGGAACCAGTCTCTGGAGGGGGTGATGTTTTCCCTCCAGGTGCCAAAGTGTGGCTCAGAGGTCCCATCTCCTGCTGGTGAGTGTACATCACGAATGGTAGGTGAAGGAGTCTGACCAAGAACAAGAGTTCAAGGGTTGTTTAAAGTATTGGGGGAGTTTTGGTTTTCTGTGAGCACAGCTGAAAGTAACGGGGCTGGGGGATGGGTTTGGCAGGAGGCGAGGGATGGAGAGCTTTTTTTTACAGCTGTTTCCTCAGCTTTGGCAGACAACCCTGTTCCTGCAGCATACTGAATTTATTTAGCAAGAGCACTGTGTGGGATACACGTAGGTGGCCGTGCTGTGGGAAGGAGGAAGAGCAGTGCCATGTCTCACCACCACCAACCCACAGCTTTCTGCTGAAATCCAGCTGCCCATGTGGCTTTGGGAATGGGTTTTTATGGGCTTTGCAATGATGCTGGTGAGTGTTTTTTGTTGCTTGGTTGTTTTCTTATGGGATGATTATTACCTGGGTACTCTCACCCACTCCTTGAGGATGGCCCGTGAGGTTGGTGTGAGCTTCCCTGCTCCACAGAAAGGAGGTCTGCAGAGAGGGTCCATTTTAGCATGGGGTGGTTTTATTAGAGAACACAAAGCCACCAGAAATGTCTGGGAGAGTTTCTGGTGGATGTATTTTCATTCAGGGGATTTGCATCCCTGTCAGTAAGGTATCAGTAAAAAGTTGTTCATCTACAGCAATTTGTCAGAAATTTGGGGGAAATATTGAACTTTGCTGTGCTGCTGAGTTTGAAAATTAGTGTATTTATATCATATTCATTTGGACCATTTCAGCTTCAACAGAAGTTTCAACAATTTTAAGTTAAGCAATTTTTATTTTAAAAGTAATGTTTCAATGTAAATATTAATAGTGCATGATAAAGATAAGGAACGTGAACAAGGAAGACGCCCCAGCCCCTGAGTTAGAGCCAGGAGATGAGCTGATTCAGTGAAAGTGTACCTGTGATTGTGATCCAACTGGTCTGTGCTGCAGGCACTGGCTTTTCTTGGTGGACATCAATGCACGGTGTTGCCAATCTCCCCGTTTCTCACAAGGTTTTTGTTGTGGCAAGCAGCATTTCTACCATCTTCAAAGCCTCAGGTTGTCTGCAGAAAACCACAACTAAAACTTGGGTCAATATTACATTGTTCAGTTGAATATAACTGGTCTAAATTTTTATTTCCAGTATATCTTTTAAGGTGAAGGGTGGATGTGCTGACTTGGTCCCACCATAGCATTTGGCAAAAAGATTTTTTTATACATGGATGAACAAGGTGTTGAAGGTGTGGGATGCACACTGGTGGTAATTAATCCTTCAAACATCTTGGCAATGAAGGTGCATTTCTCCCAACCATCTCTTCAGTTGGTGCACCTCTTTCTCACATCAAATGAGGTATTTCTAACTTCTCAGGGGGCTTGCAAGGTTGGCTTTAACCCAGGGCTTCCCAAAGTGGCCACCTCTCTGTGTTTCACAAGTGGCACAAGTCAAATTTTTTTCCCTCCATGCCAATTTAACATCTCCCTTAACTTTTGCCATTTGGTATTTCTCAGCCATCGGGAGATTCAGGTCAAGGTGTGATGAGAGAGGAAGAAAGTGCTTTAATGGGGTGAGAATAACCACCATCTTTCTGATTTCATTTATATACAACATGAAAAACACTTGCTTTCCTCAGGTGAAGTCAATACCACAATGTATTTGAGCTTTCTTGAAGCTTTGTAGGTTTGAGGATGGAGAATATGCAGCTGGAGCAACGCAGAAACCAGCACTAGTGTGTTTTGCTTCCAGTCCCTCATGTTGGGTAAATACTTACATGTTGGATGTGCATTAAGGTCTGTGCTGGACAATTGGGAAGCATCGCCTTTGATCGTTCAGGGTCTGCCCTGCCTCGTACAACCCAGGAGGCAGTGGTGGAGCTGAATCCTGATCTGTGCCCTCAAATTAGTGTCCGGGATTGGCTGTTGTGTTCAAAAGGAGTTTGAGTGGTGAGTCTTTTTGACTTTTGAAGGCCAAGGTGGCCCTGCCCTTGCCTTAGCCCAGGACAATGTCTCAGGTCCTCATAGAGCTCCACAAGGATTTCTGAGACATGAGAAACCCTCTTTTAAGTGTCAGCTCTCACAACAGTCCTGTAACATATACTTCCCTTTTTATTTCCCAGATTTTCAGTGGACTTGAAAGAGTTGAATTTTCTCCACTCTGTGATTTCATGGGGTTTTAATCATTTTAGGTCACTTCAGAAGTCTTTCCCAAGCCTTTGAGCAAAGCTTTTGGAGCAATTACCCTGACAATATCCACCTTTCTCCCCAAGCACCTTGTGGGATATTTGTATAGGGCTGGTCAGGTGAGTTATTCTGGTTTTCAGATGAGTCATTGTGCCCTGAGGATTGAACAAGAAACCTGCAGGTTGCTTGACAGCACAACAAGTAAGAGAATAAAGGAAACATTAGGCACACCTCCTTAACAGGCAAAAATAGTCATTTGTGTAATGTGTCTTCTGGTGAATTACAAGTGTTTTCTGGTTTGTAACTGGACTCCAGTAGTGGGCTAAGCAATGGAAAAAACTGATGGAGAAGCTGATTTGGGATTGGGAGGGGAATTAAGAAATAGGAAAGGAATAGAATAGAATACAATAGAATACAATACAATACAATACAAGTAGAATTCAGGTGGGAGGGACCTACAACAATCATCTAGTCCAACTATCTGTTCAATTCAGGGCTGACCAAAAGTTAAAGCATATTGTTCAGGACATTGTGCAAATGCAGCTTTAGAGAATGTGGGGTTGATAAATATGCATAATTAATCCTCATTAAGATAGAGAAGGTAAGTATTATTTTTCCCCAGGTATGTACTTGAGCACTAGAGCCAAGTCTTATCTTCATCGAAGCTTGCCACAGTATCATCTCTTTACAATGAACATAGAACATGTAAAAGGATCCATGAGAAAGACCAAAAAAAAATCAGTGTGTTGAGCGTGGGCGTAGTTTTGTAAGTGCTGGCATGTGTGTTCTGGAAGCTGGAGCTCTCCTATCTCACCAGGTCGGTGGTTTTCAGTGTGTGGGACTGAGCTGCCCTTGACTAAAGCAACCTGTTTGTTGTTTCCAGGAAGAGTGGGATCACAGCAGCAGTGGGAGCACAGGATCCCGGCCGGGGTCAGGCTCCAGGCAGGGGTCTGGATCCAGGTCTGGCAGCCACGGGAGAAGCAGCCAGTTCAGGCAATCAACCAAGGTATATCTGGTAGTGATGTGCTGAAGTCGTGTCCTTTGCTTGCTGCTTATTAGAGGCATCCTCCCCACAATATGTTTGCTGTGTGTGTCACACGTAGGTGTGAGTGCGTGTCAGTTGTGAAGGACACTTGAAAGACCTAATTAATTCACTCATAATGTGTGACCTGTTGAAGTGTGCTGAGTGCCTTAATATTGGGAAAGAGGCCCCTAGTCAGCTGGTTTAGTGCAAAAGCAGTCAGGGGTGTTTCTTTTATTTGAAATCTTGGAGTATATTTTGGGAAATTAAGAGATGTCTGTAATTATTTGCTGGCAAGTCTTCATCAGAAGTTGATAGACAACACAGAGGGTATTAAATGGTGACCTTGAGTCCAGCTGCTGTTGGTGTGAGCTGTCTGCAGGGCTAGATGGGGAGATACCTTCCTACCTTCTAAAAGACTGTAAGAATTAACTTTTTATATGGTTTTAGGTCCATCCTTGAACTCTGATCAGGGACCATTCAATTTTGTTTCAGTCAGCCTCTGTCTGAGGTTGTCTTGGAGTTGCTGTAGTTATTCACATGTGAGCGAGCACTGGTTGTGCCAGAAGTGGAGGGCAGACTCTGGGAGGTTTGGAACAAGTAGTCAAAAGTCCTGGTCCATTCATCCATTTCATCCTCCTGGAGTGCTTGAGGAAATAGCCTATCCTCCTGAGCCATGCTGTGCTGGGTTAGGACCCACAGAACTGGAGTGTGGCTGGAAAATGATAATCCTTTCTGATGGGGATGAGACTCAACATACACTTCCTTCTTTGAGTGTGGATAATACTGTCATCTTCCTCAAAATTTCTATATTTTTATCTGTATGTTTCATCTGAAAACTTGCAGTTTTCAGCAAGGAAACCTTGAACTGGAGAGCCTTTTCCAGCAGCTCAGTATCTATCCATCTTTTTTGTTTCCTACCAAAGTGCAGCCAGGTGTTGTAGGCAGCAAAAAAGATGGAGAGGTGGGGGAAGCTCCCCGAACTTAGAACTGGAAAATGCTTAAGAAGAAACACATGGCACAGGATAATCCCTGAATTTTCAGCAGTCAGGACAAAGGTGGCCTCTTGGTGTGTTGCTCTGTGTGCAGCGATGAGCTGCCGCGGCTGCGGTCGTGCGACGAAGAGAACGATTTCGTGTTTGTTTTCTGGAGGATGGTAATGAGGAGCAGTGGGATGCTGAGCTGGGCTTTGGAAAGCTGCTGCCTGCATGCAAATGCTGACTTTGTGGGGAATTTGCTGAAGCTGCATGCACGGTAAACAGCCAGAGCCCACGTGGGTCTGTCCCTGTTTGTGTGGGCAACTGCAGGGACAGGGCGGCGGTGGATGGAGGTGACGTGAGCTCACAGGGGCTGGAGGACAGGGGTTATGGACGTGCATTTAAAGCACACTGCAAGTAGGATCTGCTTTATCGGATCTCTCTGAGTGTCGGTGTTATTCTCGTCAGTGTGTCTCTCATTCATCGTTGCTAGTTAATTAACTTTCGGCGGTACTGACTCCTTCGTGGTGAAAGTGATTATCTAAAGCTGAGGGTTGGGTCATGGGGAGCTTCACTTTAAAACTGCTGGTGGTTATAATTGCCATCCTGGTGGGACCAACAGCAAGTCACTTCTTTTCTTAAATACATGCTAANTTTTTTTTTTTTTTTTGTACCTGGATTTGAGAATTAGCTTTTTTTAGAGCCTTATTGTTGAGTCTTTGCACTGCTGCGAGCATTTTGGTAAAAGCCTTGCAGCACAGGGCAGCAAAGAGTCCTGTGAATCGAGACAGAAACTGATTCTAAAGGCAGGTCGTCGAAGAGCTAAAGGGTATCTTGAAGTGACCATAGTGACTCACAACTTAATGACAAGGTGTGTTATTGTTGGGCCCTGACGCTGTCTTTATGGAGTCTGGCTAATGCCTGGAGTGTCTCTGAGAGGTTATGGGGATATCTTCTAGGAGGGCCAGGTTTGGGTGAGAGCATCTGAGTGCTACCTAGAAGCTTGGACCTGTCTGACCTCCTCACCACCTGAAATGGATTTGTCTGCAGCAAGAGGTATCTCTTCTTTGTGTGACAGCCAGGAAGACCTACACGTGTGTATTTTCATTCTACTGCGTTTGGATGCTTGTAAGGATTTAGAAAACTAATTTCTCTCTTTGGTGGGAGAAAATCATGCCAATCGTTTGCCTTAAATGAAAAGCTCAGCTTCCATAACTGATCATGAGAGTTTTATATATTTCTGGCAGTTTGTTTCTAAGCAGAGCATGTCAACTTGCAGATCCCTTAGACGTAAAATCATAGTCCTTAAACCCCTTGGAGGAGACTAAAAAGGGAGCAATGTGGCTGTGTTTGGAGTATCTGGTGTCTAAATTGGTTGATGTGCTGGAAGTGACTGCAGAGTGTGACCATCTGTAGTGTGCACTGAGGATGTGTGTCCTGCTGTTGGTTGGGAAAATGCTGCTCACTTTGTAGGCAGATTGAGGTATGGGACTAAATGAGGAAATAATCAAATTTTTATGCGTTTTAATGTGTTGGTTATTAGTAATAATATTTGAAAATGACAGAAATCATATGATGGGGAACGTATTCACCTTCTCCAGCACGTGTTTTATCAGAGTGGGGCCATTTGGTCTGAAATGCTTAAATAACCTGAATATGTGCAAGATTATGAATAATCTGAATAATGTGTAAGAAACATTGAAGAGAAAACTGGTAATATGGGATTCCTTATTTGCAGTGCATTCACGTATCCATCCAGACTGAGTCAAGTCTGATTTCTTGAATGGTCTAGAGTGGCAAAAATCCAACCTTTTTTACTTCTTCATCTCTAAAGGGTGGAGAGGGCAGCCCTCTTTCTACAGGGAGGACATGTTGGGGCTAATGACTGTAAAGATGCCTTGAATGACAAGTGAGAGGTCATTCCTTTAGATGCTCATGCTTTGGTTTGCCCATTTTGCCAAAAGCAGCTGCACAGGAGTGTATTCAAGGCGTTTTTCAATCTGTGTGTGGTTTCTTATAATTTCCACCTGATTGTAGTGTGATGCTTTTGCTTCTCAAGGGAAGGAACTGTCACAGTAGTGTTGGTAGGACACGTACCAGAATAACTGTGTGAACTTATTTGCTGTGGTGTGTGGCAGAGGTGACAGAGTGCAGGGCTCCCTGCCTGTTAGAGCAAGAAGTCATGTCACCATGACTCCTCAAAGAAACAGGGTGGCTTTCACCATCTTCATTGGTGACAACAGCCTCTGGTAGCTGCTGGTGAAGAGTATCTCCATCCTTGGAGATATTTGGCACCTGGTTGGGCTCGAAAACATTTAAAAGACCCTTCCAACCCAAACTGTTCTGTGATAATTGGGTGGGCCTGCTTGAGCACGAGGGTAGGACCAGATGAGCCTCAGAGGTCTGTTCTCACCACAGAAGGTCTGTGACTGTGAAGCTGGGCATCTTCAGGGCTGAGATTTTATGAGGATTTATGATTTTTATTATTTCTCATGAGTTTCAACGAGGTCGAGTGCCAGGTCCTCTCCTTGGGTCACACCAGCCCCCTACAGCTGCATGCCTGGGATAGAGGGGCTGGAAAAGGTCTGGAGGGAAAGGCCCTGGGGGTGCTGGTGACAGCGGCTGGACACCAGCCCAGGTGTGCCCAGGGGGGCAAGAGGCCAATGTCCCCCGGGCTGTGCCAGCCATGGTGTGTCCCAGGGCAGGGTCTGTCCCCTGTGCTGGCCCTGCTGAGGCACCTCCAGTGCTGGGGGCACCTCTGGGCCCCTCAGACAAGAGAGACATTGAGGGGCTGGAGCGTGTCCAGGGAAGGGAACGGAGCTGGGGAAGGGGCTGAGGGAGCTGGGGGGGCTCATCCTGGGGAAAAGGAGGCTCAGGGGGCACCTTCTGGCTCTCTGCAACATCCTGACAGGAGGGGGGAGCCAAGTGGGAAGCAGCAGGAAGGAGCAGGCTCTGCTCCCAAGGAACAGCGGACAGGATGAGAGGAAACAGCCTCAAGTCATGCCAAGGGACATTAAGGAAGAATTTCCTTATGCAAAGGGTGGTCAGGCATTGGCAGGGACTGCCCAGAGAGATGATGGAGTCCTCATCCTTGGAGGTGTTCAAGAAGTGACTGGTCGTGGCACTGAGTGCTCTGGGCTGGGTGACAAGGTGGGGATCAGGCACAGAGTGGACTCTGTGATTTTGGAGATCTTTTCCAACCTAATTCATTCTATCATTCTTTGGATCTCAGCATGCATAGTGGTCCTTGGTGGGTCATGGAGTTTGTGGACAACGAGGCAGGAGGACATGGCTGGAGTCAGAGCTGAGCCTATGTGTTGTCTGCTCCTTGCTGTCCACAGCTTTTTGTCCCCAAGGCTGAAAAGTGTCACTCCCTGCCTTCACAGTGCACTTTTGCAGTGGGTGAGGGACCTCTGTGTTGCAGTGAGTGTGGATTCACAGAGAAGCACAGGAGCCCCTGTGCAGAGCTGGGACACCTCTATGCTAGTGGTGAGAGAGGCTGTGCTGGGCTATGCCATGGTCCAGATATCTCCATGTACCTTCTGGTGTGTAACCATCTGTCCCTCTTTCCTAGAATGGCAACAAGGAGAGCAACCTCGACATGCTGGGCACAGACATCTGGGCTGCCAACACCTTTGACTCCTTCAGGTAAGCTGGTTTTAAATTGCTTTAAGAGAGAGATGGACTCTTAGATGGACTGTGCCTTCTCTTAGCCTTTGCCCACAGGTCCATCCTGCTGGTACCCAGGCACCAGTGTGTAATACCCTGTTAGTACTTGTATCACTGGCTCTCTTCCTCCCCATCCCCATTTAGCCTGTGGTACTAAGCACAGTCAATCTACTTAAAATAACCTATATGCTTTGGAGAGCCCACTGGATGGATTTGCAGTCCTAACTCCTGAAACTGGTACCAGTATGATTACATGTAGTCATCTGAGAGCTGCACAGGCAAGACTTGAGGCAGGTCTTAGCTACTGCTCCAGAACTTTACTATTCTATTAATTGGAGGTACAGTCATGTACTGGCTTCTTAGATACTGGGAAGAGCTATTCACCTCCAGACCATTGGAACTGACAAGTTGTGCAGGACCAAAGAGAACAACTCCATTACACAGATCAGACCATTACCTATTGTTGTACCCCCTTGATACAGAGGGCAAGTATAGCTTGCAGGGTGTGTGCTATATCAAAATTCAGGGTTTACATCAAGCAACAGGAGCTCGACATATTCATAAAACAAGAAAAAATTTGTAAGAAAGGAGTTGCACCAGTGTGGAGTTTGGAGGCCCACATCCATGTGCTCTGCAGCAGGGAGTGGTGCTTCCAGAAGTACCAGCTTTCCTCTTCTGCTGCCTTCTGCTCTTCAACTCACTGGTGTCTAATTAGCAGCTGACTCTCTTTCTTTGTTTTCACCTGTTTTTCTCACCTAGTGGTGCGACGTGGGACTTGCAGCCTGAAAAACTAGATTTCACCCAATTTCACAGGAAGCTGCGAAACACCTCCAAACACCCGTTGCCTCACATAGACAGAGAAGGGTGAGTGCTGTGTTTGCGATACTGTGCTCTCCAGGAAGGTCTCTACATCCTCCCTTCCTGTAGGAATACTAGCTTGGTGGCAGACCTTACCTGGAGGAAGCGGCAAAGAGGAGCTGGATCACATACGGGGTTTGAGGATGGCACGATCAGGCTGTCTGGCTCCTCTATCATCCAGTTCTGGACTGGAGCAGAGCTGTTCTCTGTATTTTTGCATTGTTTGATAGTTTCCAGTCTTTAAACAACTCTGGATCCAGGTCTTCTAGATGCAGATCTCCTAGGTTTAAACATCTCTGGATGTTGGAAGAAAGATCCTAGCTTAGCACTGATACTGGTTAGAATTCCTGTGAGTGACAGAACTTTCACTGTTTTCCCCAGCAAGATTTCAGGGAAAGGGAGAGTATCAATGTGATTCAAATAGATCCAAGTGTTCATCCCCCATCTGCTAGCCATAAAACCGTGAAAACATTTGACAGCTTGTTTTGGTGATGGCAGCCTCCAGGGACTTCCATGGCATTGCTGGATTCCTTGGTTGATCAAGCCAAATAAATATGTACTGGCACCAAGTGGATCACCTGTGTTGTATAGAAGAATATCGCTGTTTCTCTGCAGATGGAGACACAATCACTACCTGAAAGGAGGTAGTAGCCAGGTGGGAATAGGTCTCTTCTGCTGGGTAACAAGAGATGGACAAGAGGAAAAGGCCTCAAGTTGCACCAGGGAGGTTTAGTTTAGTTACTAGGAACAGTTTCTTCAGGGAAATAGCTGTGAAGCACTGCCAGAGGCTGCTTAGTGCAGTGGTGGAGTCCCCATCCCTGGAGGGATTTAAAATCCGTGTGGATGTGGAACTTGGGGACATGGATCATTTGTGACCTTGGCAGTGCTAGGGAATAGTTGAACTTGATGGTCTTTGAAGAGCCTTTCCAACCATAACAATTCTATGATTCTGTAGTTTGGGTTTCCCACTCCCTTTCATTCAGGACATAGAAGAAGGGAAAAAAATCTGAACAGGCTTGAAAGATGGGTTTGAGAGAATTGCAGTTGATGTCTCATTGCCATGTTGTATGTTGGGATGGCAATTCCCTCTCAGGGAAGTTTTTCTGTTAATAAGTTGGTTTTAGTGAAGAACTGTCCAGTGCAGTACGCCTGGTCTACACATCTTGTTTAGAAGACAGAATTATTATTAGAATGGTTGATTAGAAACAATTAGAAACATCTTGATGTTTCTAACCAGGCCAGCAATCCCACCTCAGCCCAGGCTCAGCATCTGCAGGAAGCCCTTGTACCACAGAGTGACAAGAAGAGTCACACAACTCTTTTTTTTCTGCACTGTAAGTAAGGTACACCGCAGGCATATAAAAAGCAATTTTCAGAACATTTGGAACAATGTAACACTAAATTTCTAAGTCTCTAAGTGCCTTAGTTGTGTTCACTCCCATTTCTTCAAATGGGTTTGAAAAATGAGATGAGGAAGCACACTGTAAAATAGGATATAGTGTGTTTCCCCTGTACAATAAGATGTAATGTGCTCCATAGTTGATGGCACTTGCCAGATGATCCTGCCAATGACACCTGCTATGTACAGGGAGGTTGCAGGATCTGCATTATGGTTTTCCTCTGATTCCTGGTGTACTGTGAATGCCCAGGATGCAAACAGGTAGGGGAAGCAGTATGTGGCAGAGGTATTTAATCACTTCCTACTATTACAGCAGTAAAAATGAAATAAGAATTAGTGTGTCTGCAGAAAACTTAAACAGATACTGTCAGCACAAGCAGTGCATCTCCAAAACTACAGATTGTATAAGTAACCTGGCTAAAATAGAGGAAGCACAGACAAAGTTGGTTTAATTTTTAGCTCTTAGTTGACTGTTTTGCATTCATCAGCTCTCTGTGCCAAATCTGTACTGAGTGATTCAGCTTGCTGAACCTCCAAGAATCTCCACCTGCTAGCTAGGCATTTTCCCTCTTGCTTGAATGGAAATCTTTTTTAACAATCTAGCTGTGCAATGGAAATAATAATAGAACAAACCCACAGAATATGCTGTTCAGTATGTGTTTCCAATACTGTAAATACCAAAAGGCCTATTTTATTCCTTAGTCTGATCCCTTGCCCGAGGTTGGCCATGTAGTTACATACAGTTGTTTAACCTTGCGTGACTCTTGCTTGGATAAAGTATTTTCCTCCAAAGATACATTGATTTTATTGGAAGATGCTCTTTGGTGATATACTGAATAATCAAAGGGGAGTGGTTCAGTGAAACTGGGAGACTGTACCTCTTTTCTGACCTGAATTTGTCTGGCTTTAATTTCTAGTGTTAGCTCTTGCTCTACTTTTACTCTTCCAGATGAAACAACCTTTTGTTGCAGGTATTTTCTCTTCATTCCAGGTGTCTCCCAAGCACACGTATCACTTTAGTTTTCCTGGTACTCTCAGGAAATTTCTCTGCCACCTCTTTGAATCGTGACTGCCAGTGCTGCCTGAAATCCTGTAGTTTAGGCTCAGCTGTGCTGTCTCTGGAAGAAAGCTGCCTTCATCCCCCTAATCCCTACCTCTTGCTCATCCCCTGCCTTTCTTCCACAGTTCAGCATCAGAAATTCAGCCTGGAACAGTCCCCACCCTTTTCAAATAACCATTTCCTGTGATACACCTGCCCTTTCTATACTTGCAATTGGTATTATTTGTCCCCTGATGTGTGACATTTTTCTCATAGATATAAATATATGTGTATATCAGTACTTTTTCATGTATATATTTTTGTGGATGTATAAACACTGTATTTTTTCTTTTGTAAGCCAAAGATGGGATTTCATCTGTGGTGTAAAGTTAATTGTTGAACACCTCTGATTTCCTATAAATATAGAATCGTAGAATGGTTTGGGTCGGAAGGGACCTTCAAGATCATCCCATTCCAACTCCCCCACCATTGGACACCTTCCATTAGACCAGGCTGTTCAAATTGAATAAAGTTAATTAAATTGTTTCCCTTCAGCTTGCTGGTTTTTGAGCCTGGTGCTTCAGGACATGCCATTTTTCTTTATTTTTTCCCCTCCATTTTCTCTAATTCCACCAAAATCTGTTTTCCTCTGAATTCTAGGCATTGATTACCTGGGTCTCCTGCTGCCAAAGTTTCTAATGTACCTTATTTAACAATGTCTTGCCAGTAAATGACAAAAAATACATTACCATTCTTGCATAATTTAAAAAAAAATAAGATTATCTCACTGGTTTATAAATGTAGAAGGAGGATATTTATTGATCTTTTCTTTTTCTTCTCTTTCATCACTCTCTGGATCCAGCAGAGATCTTTGGATTGCTTTTTTTTTCCTTTCTTGGTACAAGAAAGTCCTTCAGCTGCCAATTCTGTGTTTGGTGTATGAGTGCTTGGCTTCTCACCCCAGTTTTTTTGTCCTTCAAATTGTCTGTCTGTATTTGTACCAATTGCTGTTTGCTGTCTGAGATGCGCACGATTGCCAACACCTTTTTCAGCAGGAGAACTGGAGCTCCCCATGGACACCAACAAACCAGCAATGCTTCAAATGACTTGAAAAACTTCAAGTTTTTCAGTACCTTTTTGTGTCCTCACTTTTCCTGTCCAGGTGGGCTGTGCTTTCAGTTTTACTTGGTCTGGGAATCGAGTCCCCCAACGCCACTGCTCAGGACTGCCTTTGGTTTTCTCACTGCTGCTACTACCAAGAGTGTTTGAATGCTGTGGCAGATGGTGCAGGTGGAGAGGACTGGGAAAAGCGTTTAATTTTGTATTAACAGCTTTACACCCGCGTGGGAGTGTTTTGGAGGCACAGCATAGTCGCCTCAGAGAGCCGCTTTGTTTTCGTGAGGGTCCTTTGCAGTAAGAACTGATCTCCCCCATGTGCCGTAGTAGAAAAATAACTGTGTCTCCAGCGAGTTTTCACGTGGTTTTGTTTGTTTTCCTCTTGCCACAGGCTTGGAAAAGGGAAATACGAGGATGGTGACAGCATCAACTTGAACGACATAGAGAAAGTCCTTCCAGTGTGGCAGGTAGGTGACAAGGACATCTGCCCGTGCTGTGGTGGAGACCAGCAGTGCCTTCTCTGCTTTGTGTTTCCTTAGGAAACCCTCCTCTGGAGTGGGAAAGCTGCTGAGCTGTGGTCCTTTGGGGGTTGGGATGGAGGTTTATGCCTGTGGTTTTGGGTGTTAGAGCTTGGGCAAGGTCAGTTACCACACAGACTTTGTTGGGAGGTGACACATTAAACACAGTATATATTTACTCACGTACATATATATAGATACACACATGTATGTATACATACATATGTGCACTAATATATATGTGCATGTACACAGGACTCAAATGCTTTCGAAAAGGAGATTCTGAAAAGCATCAGCCCTCCCAACAGCTCCAAAATAAATTGCTGCCAGGAAGCCAGCAGTGCCTGCGTGCTGACCCAGGTGTTTCCCTTCCTGTGTTGACGTGCAGTGATAATCCATGTGTATGTTTTCTCCAGCCTATTCCCTCTACAGACCTCTCTTTACAGCCCAGTTTCAATTGAATGACCTCTGATGCTTGGATGTTGGGGAATGGCAGGATGAGACCCTCAGTTACAAAGTCAGATTAAATAAGTCAGTTTGTCAGCATCAGATAATTTTTAATTTTGCAGAGCCCCAGTCCTCAAAGAGCATCCTGGGCTAGGCAATTTCTGAGGATGTTCAGTGTCCTTTTGCTGAAATCTCCTCTTTGCCTCCAGAGGGAAGGATGGAGACATCTTGTGTGCTGTGGCAGTATTACTCTTTTCAATGCTGAGCCAAGAGCTCACCAGGCTTGTTGCTCATGCATCATGTGAGGAAAAGCTTTGCTCATCCTGCAAACCATGTGATGATCTGCCTTACTGTTTCTTTTGGGTGAGCTATTTGGCACTAAATACACGAAGCAGTGGAAGGAGTGGAGAAATGCAGCTGACTTTGGCAGGGAGGAGCACTCCCTGCAGCTGCTTCCTGCTCAGTCTCTTCCATGTTTGGTATGTCTGGACTTTAGGTCACAGGGAGAAAACATCAGGTTCAGCTGATACAAACCCCAGTAGTTCTCCAAAATGAGGTTTGTTACCCCAGGGAATAATTGGAAATGAGGAATCACACCATCTTTGGTGCGAGGAGCTGATTTCCTTCAAGAGAGTTTTAATCAACAGTTATTAAATAAGCTGACTCCTCCTGATCTGGTTATCATCTCATCATGCCCTAACACCAGGTTGAGTCCATTGGCTCCAGTGAATTAATTCCAATATATACCTTAATGTCTGGCTTAATTGTTAGTGTGACACCTCTAAGCTGCAAGGCCTAATGGGAATGCTGGATTTGATGTTTTGTTTGTGCCTCTGGGCAGACTCGTGCAATGCTGCATTATTTGGGAGGCAGACACACGTTTCTTGGCATGTACAGTCATATGTGTCTGTGAGAACTCGGAGCCAGGTAGTTCTGGTGGGGGATTTATCTTGTTCGATGTTGACAAGTGAAATACTTGCAGACAGCTGGTCTAATCCTGACATATCATTGCTAACTGGATTTGAATGCAATCGTGGAATGCTGACAGGGTTTTTATTGCTCTTTATCCCTAGTTTTGAATGGCTCTGTGGAGCAGTGTGTGGGGGCATAAGGGAAAATATTTGTGTGAGCCTATGAAAGGAAAATCTTTCACTTTCCATGAGGCTGTCCCACACTAAGGCTTTGTTTGTCTTGTGTCCTGAAGAAGAAGCTTTTTAGGTTGGAGATACATGAATTCATGTTCTGTCTGTGTTTAAGAGCTCAAGGCTTGCTTACAACAGCCATGAAGAGACAGAGGAGCCTGTCTGAGCATCCTCCAGTGCCACTGAGGTGGTCTGAGTATCCTCCAGAATGACTGGACCAATCCAGGCATCCTTCAGCACGACTGGGGTGATCCAAACATCCCCCAGCACAACTCAGATACAAACGGTTTGCTGCTGAGTATGCTTCAGTAGCTATAGGGGGGTTAAAAGCACCACATTTTGGAGAGGTATTGAGTCTTATTTTCAGGCTGCTTGGAAATTTGGGTGCCTTTGGTGTTAAGATATAGTAGGCAAAGGGTATATATCTAGAACTAGTCTCCGGGTCTGCATGTAGATCTCTGCAGAGAGATGCAGTGACATCCCTAATGGGTTAAACAGAATATTCTGGATATCTGAGGGTTAAGCAGACTATTCTACATAGCTGGATGTTAATGTGTCTATAAATGAGTTTTGCTGCTTGAATCTATCAGTAGTTGTTTTAACAAAATATTGTAAGGAAAGACTATGACTATTTGGCAGTTAAAGGTGAAAAAATAAACAACAAAACAAAAAAACCCTCCCGAAACAACCTTCCTGAAATCCTCTTCTTTTGTTTGGAAATCAGAGAATGCTCCTCGGGGATGCTCTCACAGCATGGCTCACTCTGCCATCTCGTGGACATGCACGGGCAGGTGAATCAGGATCCACAATTCCTTCCCCACAGCCGGTATTTTGAAGCTTTCTCCTGCTTCATCTTTTCAAAACTTATATGACATGCTTGGTTTTACCAGTAAATAGGTTTTATTTTTGAAAGCTTCATCGCTAGGACCTCATGAATGAGGTCATTTCTTTGGCTCAGCTCATAAGCCATAACCTCTTAATGTCTCTTCACTAGAGAGTCTGCAGTTGGATTTGGACACTAATTCACCAAAATGCTGCCAAAGAAATGATTCCCCATTCATAAGATCTGCTTTTTACTACACACTAGGAAGGATCAATTGTCTGCTGTATTAGAGAGGGACAGCTCAGGTTCAGAGCATGAGCCAGAGTCTTCATCATCCTCTCCATTTTCACCTCAGCTGGTTTGTTGAAGGACACTACATCTTGACATCATTAAGACATCGCAAGAAGGGCTGAGTCAGTGTCTTTTGTTTTTGCTCCTTTTGGCAAATGCCTGGAAAGGCTTTCAGGTTTGGATGTGGCACAGCTGAGTGCCCAGGTCCTAGATACGGGCTTCACACTGCAAGCCCTTGGCAAACTCTGCACTTACCAGAGAATACAACCCAAGGAGTCATGTCCTACAAGATCAGAGGATCATAGAATGGCTTGAGCTGAAAGGGACCTTATTGCTTATCCCATTCCAGCCCCGCTGCCATGAGCAGGGATACCTTCCACTCCCTGTCCCATGTTGCTCCAAGCCCCATCCAACCTGGTCTTGAGCACTTCCAGGGATGGGGCAGCTACATTTTCTCTGAACATGATCCACCTGTTGCCTAAAATCAAGGTGAGAAATTAAGACAATATGCAAATTTAATAGGGGTGAAGGGAAGAACAGCTTTACCGGTGAAGTCCTGTGATCCAAAGAGGAAAAGAATAACAATTTCTCTACATTTATATCCTTGTTAGCTTCCACCCATCATGTCATCCAACCAAAGTTCATTTAACACCTATGTCCCTGAAGGACCCAACGAGAGCCCCCCTTATTCCCTGTGCTCAGCCAGGACTTGGCACCCCCTTTCTGAGGAGGTCCAGAAGGCCTAAGCCTATGTTTTGTCTTACTACTCTCTACCTCTACAGAAGAATGCTAACATCTGAACACAGGCCTCTGAGAGCCCTTAATTTCCAAGCTGTGCAGCTAAATTAAATCCCAGAAAAGTACATGGAATCCCCCTCAAGGCATCACACCCACCCTCCTTCCTGTGAAACTGCTTTAGCTCACAAAAGATACAGGAGGCTGCATGTCACAGGGATATGCCATGAATGCTGCTAGTCATAATCAGAGTTTCAGGACACATCCCAAGGGGTTTCTGGACTGGCATCTTGCAGTGTTTGGATTTCAGTTTGCTGGACTGATGCATTCAGGATGGGCTTGCCCTCTTCAGAATGCTAGGGCTGTGCTTTCAGTTCCCAGCTGCTGGACTTTTCTTGTTTTAGGAGGCAGAAATTATGTGGCACTTTTGAAAGGCATATTGGGCTTTACTGTTGTAATGGCTCAAACTTGTAAGGCAGCATTATATCGTTTGGTTTGGCATCTTATTGCCTTGCAGCTCATCTCCTTCCATTTCCTTACTGATTTTTGACCCTTTTTGTCATATCCTTGTAGTTACAATAAACTGCTTGTTTCTCTTCTGGCTACAGTCGTCATCCAGCTTCCTTGTTGAATGAGACACAAGGGAGCAGATCCTTTGGAGAAAGGCAGATTATGTAGGTTGTTCATGTTCCTCTTAATACCACTGTATTCCTGGTTTTTTCCAAACAGGCTTAGAAGCACTGGGATTTCCAACCATGCTGGGATCCCATACCCTCAGGCAGGTATTTCTCCCCACTTGCCTCGAGACCTCTCCTCATTGACAAGTATTTTCAAGTCAGACCTTAGAGTTCAGGGTGCAGCTCTGTAAGTAAAGGTGGGACCTGTGCATGGGCTGGTCACTCAGGGTTCATTGGGACATGATTTGTTGCATCTCAGTGTAGAGGTCTAGGAAAGTCTGGATAGATTCCCATTGTTCTTTCCCTGTTAGCTCTGCAGGGTGCCTAGGTGGACCAGTTCACACATGTAAGCAAGCACCCCCTCTGCTGTCACTCTGTGTGTGAGGTGGGGAGATCAGTGTCCAGCACTGGTGTAAGGGCTTCCTCCCCTGGACCCTGCAGATCACTGACTCTTCCAGGAGGGTGGTGGCAGGAGAACAGATCTCTTTGGAGCTCAGAGACAGCTCTGTAGTGAGGTGGTGTTATTTACTATTGCCATAGGGAATCATCTTCTTCACGTCCTCTCTTGCCTTCTCTTTGTGCACTACAGGGCTGGGCAGTTCTCATTTCACTCAGCATGTTGGACAGCCCAGATCCTTCCTCTCCCAGTAGACTTTTCTAAACTGGTAGAACTGGGTTGAGCTAAACCCTCTGGTATCCCGTGCCACTGGGAATGACCTGATCAATGTGGTGTGTGCCTTTTGTGCTCTGTGTTCCTGCTGTCACCCACCAGGTCTAGCCCTGATGTCCTTTGTGTGTCCACCAAACCCTTAAGAACAAGTTGGGTTTGCTCCCTAGGAGCCCCAAAATGAGGATTTCTTCTCCCTGCCTCTGGTTCCCACTGGCTGTGTCCAGAACATGTAGGCATGGCATTGCTTTCAGAGGAGGTTTCTTGCATGACAAACCCATATCCCAAGGGGTCTTTCCAATACCGTAATGGCTAAAACCACTGTGGAAAGTCCCTGTCAAAGAGCCAGGGTTTACTTGGGTATAGGTCACAATGTTTTGGGAGTCAGAGTTCTACTGCTCAGTAAAAAAGCTTTTGGTTTGCCATGACTTCCAGTAAGGCATAGTCTTTCTGTGGCCTGGTTTTTATGATTTTAACCCATCTGACAATGATCATCTCCTTGGATGGAGAGGGCAAACTGCCATGGTCACATGTAGCTCCTTCAGCATCGTGTCAGAGTTAAGGTTGCCATTATCCAAGGAAGGCAGGTGAGGCCATTGGCATCTCCAAATTCCTGGAGGGGGTAGATGTGGACCAGGGCTGGCTTATATCCTACACAGGCCATCACCTCACCAGTTCTTACAGCATCTAAGCCTAGACTATGCCAGAACAGCACAGTCACTGTGAGCCCTGAACCACATTATAAACCCTCTGCTTTGTTGGACATGCAGGAAAGGGGAGCGATTCCAGTGTTTTTTTCACATTATGATAATTTTCATATCATAGATTCATTTAAGTTGGAAAAGATCATTGAGTCCAACCACTCCCCAGCACTGCCAAGGCCACCACTAACCCATGGCTTCAAGTGCCACATCCACACAGCTTTTAAATCCCTCCAGGGAGTGGAACTCTACCATTACCTTGGGCAGCCTGTGCCAGGGTTTCACAACCCTTTCCTTGAAGAAATTTTTCCTAATACCCAGTTTCTTAATGTCTTATGACAGCTTTATTCAATGCACAAAGGAAACATGACAGGAATAGCCAAGAGCTTTGATATTGATGGAATCATTATCATTATAATTGTTGTTGTTGTTGTTAATCAAAGCTGGTTCGTGAATTTGGGAAATGAGGTGGATTCTCCCTTCTCAGGGATGGTGTTATTTTTCTGGCTGTCATTTAAGTCAGGCACACTCAACAAGTACTGGGGGTGTCTTCCCAACTTGGTGGTCACAGAGATGCCTGTTTTATAGTGGTTCCTGGAGCTGGTACTGATCACCTGGGCAGAGTTAGGGGCAGGCTGTCATACCTGCCAGCATGGGGTGCTGTCACACCTCGGGTAGGTCAGCTGGTCAGGCACATGAGTTTGGGATGAGCAAGAAGGGATGGTGAGAGGGGCAAGGGTTGTTGATGCTGCAGATCCAAAGGTTGGCTAGGTGTTTGGTGGCCGAGGGGACAGGGCTGGTGGCAGAGGGCAGCCCTGCAGCACTAGAGGGCACTGCAGCCTTGCTTCATGGCCCTGACACACAGCTCTGTGCTGAGGAAACAAGGCTTTTTCCCAAGGCTTTCCCCGAGCAGAAACCTCACAGTGGCCCTCCGGTGCCAGGTCATGCTGCTCCCCATCCTGCTGTGCTCCCCTCGGGCTCTGGGTGCATGTCCAGCATGGGGGAGCCTGGGGCTTACAGAAGGGGAACTTGGATGAATTTGGATAGCACTGTGCGTCACTGGGAGCCTTGAGTGGAGCAGGGCTGAAACTGAAGCTGTCTGTGAACTCCACCAAGCATCACAACCCAGAGAGGGGTGGATATCTAGGGTCTGGATATGCCTCACAGCCCAGATTTCCCTTACTGGCACCATGACACCTGCTCAACTCCTCTTGGAAATCTCACTTTTGTAAATGTAATCCTCAACTCTGTGTATTTCCTATGGGATGCTCTGGCAGGGCTCAGTCCCAAACAGTGCTCCTTGCATCATGGTGTGCTGAGGGATCCCACCTTTCTTTGGAAGTGCTACCACCCCTTCAGCTGTAGAGTGTTCCCTGAGCACCCACATTCCCAATGGTCCATCTGTCCCCCATCTACCCTTTGTACCCACCCCACTTTGAAGGACACATCAGCCTCAGGAGGGGGGAGATGTCCACTGCTGAACCATCCCTGTTCCTTAGATCCCAGTTTGCCAGGCACCGCTTTGTGTTACAAACTAAGATTGACAATGGGATTTTGGCTATTTTGCAGCTTACCAATAGGAGTTGGTGGGTTTTGAGTTCATGATCAGGAGCCACAAGGAGATAGGAGGCTGGGGGAGTTGATAAGTCTGTTCCTGGAAGGATAATGAAGAAAGACCCCCTGTTTTGCTTTTAAGGAGTTCACAAGTAGTTTTAGATCTGTGAAATGCAGTTTTCTGGGTAATTAGCTGGTTTGGGTGAGGGAAATTGTACAGAAGTATAACGGCTCTATAGGCATTTAAGGCTCAAAAATGCCACAACACTGTGCTCTGGCTGAAACATACCAGAGAGGAAAATGGATTTTTCTCAGCCCTGCAGCTGACTTCCCTTTCAGAAAGGTTTGCTTTTGTGCAGCTATATAATGCCCAAAGCAAGCCTGAAAGGTTTTGTTTTGGTTTTTCCCAGTCCTTTTTATAGACTCCAAAACACACACACCCCAAATCCTCCCAGAATTTTAACTTCTCGGTAATGTTACATCTTTTTCTCCCTTGTTTTCCCAGAGGATTCATTAGAAACCTGAGAGGGTTTTTGCTGCACTCTATTGAATTTGCTGAATATTTTCCTGAAATGTGGAAGTAATGTGGAGTAATGATTAAGTTAAAGAAAAAGGTTATTAAAAGTAAGAGAGAGGAAAAAAAAATCCATATTTCTAAAGATCTTGAATAAAAACTCAATGTCTCTTTGGTCAAGCAGCTATTTCTGCTGGCTTGGCTATTTCCACATCCTAATCCCCTTCCCTGCTCTCCATGAAAGACCTGAATTTTTAATAAAATAAAGGGAAGGAAGGAATTTTCTCTCTAAAAAAAGCAGGCATGCCACAGGACCAAAGAAGAGAGACGTGCACACATCCCCGTTGGTGGAGGGACCTACAGAGCCTAGAAACACATTGCTCTCTAAAAATCTTGCTAATGGGGGGATGTCCTCGTCCCTTGGCCAACAAAATAGGAGGTTAATGTTTCCTGTAGCATTTATAAATTTCTTCTTAACCAGAAGATGCTCCCCCACCCTTTTCTGCTGCCTTTCCTCTGATGTTATGGGAATAGAAACCAATACAATAAATGAGACCAGAAGTTCTTAAAATGCGAATTTCCTGCCCGGAGGCAGCAGGTAAGTGAATCCAGTCCAGCTTGGGGAGATGTATATATAGCTATGGGTGTAAATATAGGTATTTAGTGGCAGGATAAGTGTTTATTGCAGTCTAAGGTGGTTTGGTCAGAGATTGTCATTTAAGTGGGAAATTTATTGCTGCACACAATGCCTGGATGTCTCTTCCATGGGGAGAATGAAGACTGTTTATGAAGAGATTAAATTATGTCCTTGTGGAAGCAGACCAAGGTCTGTAACTCAGAGGTCCTTCCTAGTCCCACTTTCATATTGTTCCTCATTTTATGATTTTATAAATGCTTTGGGGGGTTAGGTTTTTTGGAGGTTATAGAGTCATAAAATGGTTGAGTTGGAAGGGACCTTAAAGATTAAAAGAAAGGGACACCTTCCACTATCCCAGGTTGCTCCAAACCCCATCCAGCCTGATCTTGGACACTTCCAGGGACACTCTATGAACGTTTGTGCTGGCTCCAGAAATGGCTCCAATGTGCATGTGCTGGCATGATCAGTGAAAGAAAACTCTCTAGCATCCCCAAAATGCCTTTACTGGATTGAAGGATTTCACTGGGGCTAATAGGAATAGGCTAATAGAAAATGTGGTCTCCATACCTTTGATCACACAGTGCTGCCCCAGTGCCCATATCTCCCAGGGTTATTCATCTTTGCCCTTCACCTGCTGGTACTGCTGTAGAGAAACTCCTCATTGTTGGCTTGCTTGCTTTTTAATTCTTTTTATATAATTCCTGTAATGTATGAGCAGAGAAACACTGGAGAATGATAAAGCTTCATTTCTTCCTGCTTTTGTGACCCACTTCATTATTTCATTTCTCATTGTATATTCTTCTGGGGCATCCAAACGGAAAGAAAAAATGTGTGCTTGTAGGAGCTGTTTGTTTCCCTTTGGCTGGGAAAAGTAAGACCCCTTGTCTTGGCAAAGTTAGCAGGTACTACAGAAGATATGGATTGCTTTTTCTTATTAGTTCTGGGGGCAGAAGTACCAATATTTGCTGCGTCACAGCTCTGTGAGCAACATTATTCCTTAAGGCTGGTGGGCTGTGTACACCTTCATTTGGCCAACTTTCCTCTTGGAAAAGGAGCTATGCACAAACACAATATAAAAATATATATATTCCTCAAGTGGGAGTCGCTACATGTTTTCTAGATAGGAATGAGAAGGTTTGGAGTCAGTAGTTGCATGGACATGGTTTGAAGGAGCAGCAGGAGAGACAAGACACCCTGTCATGTTGTTTCATGATTCTTCTATAACAGTAATCCAGACCAAAGCTAGCTTTTAAGATTCCAATGTGAAGCACAGATTTGCCTTTGTTGTAATTTAAAAAAAAACATGAATTCAGAATGACCTCCAGGTTTCCGGACTGGTAGTACCATCCTGCTGCTGCTGCTGCTGAAAGTGGTCCAAAAACAGAGGGCTAGGGTGGGCTTTTTTAAAGTTTTCTTCTTTTTGCATAGTTCCTATCTCTCTTGTCCGTGAGGCTTGTTCAGCCCTGCAGCTAGAATCTTACAACTAGCTGACAGGAGGGTGTAACCATGGTGAGTCAGTCTGTTCTTCCAGCTAAAAGGCAACAAGACAAGAGGAAATGGCCTCAAATTGCATCAAGGCAGGTTTAGATTGGATATTAGGGGGCAATTTCTTCATGGAAAGGCTTGTCGAGCCCTGGCAGAGGCTGCCTAAGGCAGTGGTGGAGTCCCCATCCCTGGAGGGATTTAAAAGCCCTGTGGATGTGGCACTTGGGGACATGCGTTAGTGGCATGTGCTGTGGTAATGGTTGGACTCTATGATCTTGGAGGTCTTTTCCAACTGTATTCTGTGATTACATAATTCTGTCTCTGGTGTGGACATCACTGGCAGACATCAAGGATGAGGAAGCTTCAGGATTGCCTGTGGTTGTACAACCAACTCTGTCTAAAGATTATGGAGAACCTGGGGAAGAGGCGGGTGATTGTGGGTCATGGCTGGGACTTGTGAGTGCAACTGATGTACTGAAAAATCATCTTACATGCAAATTTGCATCTAGAAACCCCTCAGTGAGTTTTGATACCTGGGTTGTTGAGATAGAGTTTCCACTTGTGGTTGATTTTACTTTCAGTGCAAAGCAGCCCCATGTGCCTTTGGGCTTTGGGAGCTGGTGCCGTCCCCGTGTTCCCTGCGGCATCACTGCCCAGTGCCAGCGGTGTCCCAGCAAAACAGGTCAGCACCCTGATAAGCAGAAAGGCAAGGAGCCGGACTCATACTGAAATGGTATTTCAGCCAGAAAGAGCAAAGGCAGAAAAGAAAAATACCCTGACCATTAGTATGTGAGTGGCCACCTTGTCGTGCAATCACAATATCGGTTTTCTATTTTATTTTTTTTTTATGGTTGGCTTAACAATTAAAAGGCTACACTGCGCTTTGGTTTTTCCAGTCTGCTGCATCGTGTGACCCTGGTGACTCCCAAGTTAAGCCTCATTATATAATGGCGGGGTGTTTTTTTGGAAAACCTCCATTTAATCCTTTCAGAGCAGAATTTGCTGGTTTTTGTTTTCTTTCATATCGTCGTCTTGTTTTCCCCCTCCGCCTACCCCTTCCCTGGCGGGTGCATGCTGGAGGCGTCAGTCTGGGAGCAGGGTCCTTTCTTCCCTTTTTTTTTCTTTTTTTTTTTTTTTTTAAATCTGCAGAGAAAGGAAAAAAAAATGGTTTATTTTCGTTTGCTTGGGTTACAGCGCCTTTCCCCGCTGTCGGGGGGAAGGACTACGTGATGTGCAGCAGGTATTTTGTGAATGGAGCACAACCCTGTGACTCCCCGTCGCTTGACCGAAGGGGGAGGCAGGGGAAGGAGAAAGAAAAAAAAAAATAATAAAAACCACCACCCAGTGACTCCATCTGATTCGTTTTGGCTGGAAAACTTTTTCAGCGCCGTGGTTCTTAAGCCAGGAGGAAGCTTTCTTCTGGCCCAAGAACAATAAAGGGGTCAGCAGCCTGATCCTCCCTCCTACACCCTCTTCCTTCCATTGTGAGGGGTCTGTGCAAATATCCCAGGCTGCTTCTGCTGGGGCCTGAGGGACCTGAGCCACACATGTGACATTAAAGAGAGACTCTCTGAACTCAGTAATCCTACAAAAAGAAAAAAAAAAAAAGTGAAAGAGAAAACAAATTGAAGTCTCCAAGGGGCTCTGTTTCTGGTGTAGTGTTACACTTGGAGAAGGTAGCAATGGAGGTTTCTCATGGTGAGGGGAAATCTATGCCCTTACCGTATCGGGGTGCTCCTTTGTGGTGCCATGGGAGCATCTTCCTCACCATCTGCTTAACAAATCCCTTCCAAGGGTTGGTGTACCTTCATGTGTCGCCAGCCTTTGACCTCCTGCATTTCTTTCCTTGTACAAGATGGGGAATTTCTGCTGCTCCTGTAGTGCAGGTGCAAAGCCTGTGTGTTGCAGGTCTACAGAAAGGATAAGGTTGAAGGCTGAAGGAGGCACAGCCATTTGACATGTTGTGCTTGTTCCAGAGATTCACCGCCACCTGGCAGCACACAGTTTTTCAAACCAGCACCTTTCATGTGCCTGCTTCTTCTGAGATGCATATCACAGACTGTGAAGGTCTGAACCAGCAATTCCTGGAGTAAAAGGTCTTCAAGAAGTTCTGTGGGACCACAGCAGTGTGCCCGTCAGTCCTGTGTGTCTTTAAGTCCTGCATCTCTCTAGGAAGGAGGTTGTACGCGGATCAGAGGGGTGCTGTGGATTCTGTGATATACCTGGTGAATCCAGAGAAGACACAAAACTTGCCAGGCTCTGCTGCCAGGAATAGTGATTCTTATTCCAGGTGGTATCTTCCAGGCTAGATGCCACCTGCCCTCCCAAAGGAGAAGGTGAGACCTGTGGCCTTCTAAGAAAAGTCAAGTTCAACGCAGTAAGCCGTGTCATGCACCGAAGAACTGATGCATTCCCCAGAGGGAGAGTGTATGATGCTCATCAAGTTGTAGGAACCCACCTTTTTTTTTTTTTTAACACAATCACCAGCTAATAATCACCATGTGTGACCTCCTGTCGCCGTGTCCCAGCTCGCTGGACTTTGGCACCACAGAGTCGCCTGAATCATGATGGTGATTTTGCCGTAAGGCGGTTCCTGTCATTATTATCTCCTTGCTGTGTCGATAACACTCTGGTGGCGATGGCCAGGATTTCCTCGCACTACAGAGCTTTCCTGAAGATCAGCTCTGAGAGCACTGGAGGAAGTAGCCGTTATAAGATTGCTCCTGGCTGCTCAGGACTGGGTGGCCAACTTCAAACGTACGTGCGACCTGACATGATCCGAAGAGCACAATGGCAGCTCCTCTTTCCCCTCGTCTGCATCATCAGTGTGGGTGGGTGGAAACTTCTCTTCTTCTGCAAATGCTCCCAAGAGTTGAAGCGAGAGCAAACATGGTCATAAAAAACTATCACAGAGCAGAACCCCTGGCAATGGAAATGGGGGAGGATTGTCCTATGCCAGAGGAGGTTTGGGGATTAGAAACAGATTATCCACCTAGAGGGTGGTTGGGCACTGACCAGGCTCCCCAGGGCAGTGGGCACAGCACCAAGACTGACAGAGCTCAAGGAGGGATTGGATGATCCTCTCAGGGACAGGGTATGACTATTGGGGATGGTCCTGTGCAGGATCAGGAGCTGGACTCGATGAACCTTGTGCGTCCCTTCCGACTCAGCATATTCTGTGATTCTGTAACTGTCATGGCCAGAGAGGAATTCAAGATCTCCTCCCGACTCCTTCTTGCAGTGTCAGTGTTGGGACTACACCATGAGGTCTTTTAGTTGAAAGGAAAACGACTTGTAATTCAATTTTTGAGTGCTTAGGCAAACCAATTTTTTACTTAAACCCTTTTATTCTTTACAAGTGCCTGTGTTTGAAGGTGAAAGCAAGTAAGCTTTAGGTTCTTCTTTCAGCCTTGGCATTACTCTGCTTTCCTCCTGATGCTCTCTGATCCCTGTACACATTGTCTAGCTTCAGGATTTTGGTGGTGCTTCCAAGTAGAGCAATAAATGATAATTACATGGATAATGTTGACCTTGGTGGAGGGCAGGTGAAGTGTGACAGATTTCCAAGATACAGCTCCTTTGCTGCTGTTCCAAAGAACTAGTGCCCAGCTGCCCATGGCCAGTGAGGCCACCAAAATAGAGTGCAAATAGCTCCAAATGTTGCCAGTACCTGAGGCAGGGAATGTGCTGCATTAGAGGTGGAGCTCTGTGACTACTTGACCATCCTGATATTCTTGTCTTAAGGAGAAGAAAACTGCCCTGTTTGGGTTTAACTTGCCATGTCTTTCCTTGATGGAATTTGCATACAAGGCAGGACTGGAATTTATTCTGCCACCCCTCAACTTCTGAGAGTTGTTGGTTCAGGAAGGGTAAGGCTGCAGTGCAGCATCTCATGGCTGTGCTCTTAATTTGGGAGGTCTAAAATAGCTTTCCCAACATGAGTTTGAGTCAGAAGGAAGGTGTTGTGGCAGTGCAGAAGTTTTTCTGCATGTGTTTCTGCATGTGTGTATTGAAAATTGATGATTTAGCTGTCACCTAGAGTGGTTTGCAATTTGGATAGTATAATCCAGGCATCTTTATTTGGTGACTTTGCTATATTTAGCAGAGATAAATCCAGTGTTAATGCCCTGGTGGTGACTGTTCAGGAGCAGAGAGTAATGCAGGAGAGTTATGATCAGAAGTCACTTTCATGGGGACAGGTAAAGGATGTGGATGAGACTTCATGATGTTCCATCAATCCATTGTCAAGTGTAGGCAAGTTGCTGCTCCTTGATAAAAGCAGTCCTCTTTCTGAAGAAATCAACAGAAAATCTACACCTTTTTATCCAGGTTTCTAATCTTTTGCTTGTCTGTTTCATCCGTGTCTTCCAAGACTTGCCTATGATGCCTGTTTGGAGTGGTCCTAACTTGGGTAGTAGATGCAGTTGAAATAAAGCTTAAAAGCTCATATGAAAGGGCATGCAGGGCAAAAAAACCCTAAAAACAAAAGCAAACAAAAAAATCACTTTCAGCTCTTTAGAAGCTATTTGGCATCTTGAGTGCTGCACTTTGCTACAAGGTGGCTTCCTGGATTTTATGTTGCCTCATCTCTCTTCTTCCACCAGAACTGTCCACCAAATGGCTTTTCAGATATTAGCATGTGCAGGAAGACACATCCAGGGGACAGGTCCAAGGAGACTCCTTCCCTGGGAGATGAGGGCTGGGGTAGCTGGGAGTTTCTGCTGGAGCTTTGGGGAGTGTCTCTGTGTGGGGAATTGCGTACAGTAGGAGCAGTCATCAGCCTCATCTTACGTGCACCTCATCTCACTGGGTCGGATCGCTTCCCCTGTGGAAACCATCAAGAATTTCCGTTATTTCCTTTCCTGAGGCTTTGTTTGGGTGGGGATTTCTGGAAGGTATTTCACAGGCAGGTATAATTAAAGAAAGACATGCTTTGCCTGGAGGCTTGACAAGGTTTCTCTAAAGCCAGGCCTTTAGCATGGTGGCAAAACAGAAACCGTTTGTTGCGTGGCCCCATGGAGGGGAGGCAGGGGAAAAGGGGGAGCTAATCAGCTGGGAATCATCCCAGTTAAACGCTGCACACCAGGGTTAAGGCCCTTATCCAGCAAATCCTTGAAATATGTGCTTAATTTTAAGTCCCCCTGACTTCAATCTGTTTACTCTTGTGCTTAACTTCAAGCATGTGCCTAAGTGCTTGGCTGGCTGCGGGCCAAGGCAAATAGTAGACTTAGGAGTAGATTCACATAAAGTAAATGCTTTACTGGACTGAAGTTCTGTGAGACAGAGCGTGTCAGAGCAGGTTTGGGGTGATGGAAGGGGATGGTGCTGCATATCCCAGCTCCATCAGGTTATTCAGCATTGGGTACCACAGGCCTGAGGGTGTGCTCACCTTACAGGAAACATCCAAACAGTGTAATCTCTAAATGGGTACCTGAGTTTCAGCATCTGTATTTCTCCATTCTGAAGGCATCAGCTTCACCTGTAGCTTTCTGTGCACTACAAACAGAGTCTTGGAAAAATGTGTAATATTTTTTTTCCTCTTAATTGAGATAAAAGAACATGTTAATGGAGGAAAATAATCTTGATTTTATCATCAGAAGAGGAAGGAGGGCAGATTTTATGACCTGACTAATAAATCTTCATAGGAATTTGTGTGGCTGCATTAACACAACAAAAAGGACTCCTGTATTAGCACAAGCTTTTATAATGGCTTTATCTTCTTCTTTCCTGTTCCAAGCTAATTCCTGAAAGCCTTCCTTTAATCCCCCGTTTTGCTCATCCAGCCTGGACTTCTTAGAATGGCAAGGGGGTTTTTTTTCTTTATGTTTAATCTACAAATGACAACACTTAAAGCTAATAACTGTAGCTGTGGCACGCACGAAAATGAAAAGCCACCATCACAAAACAAGGTCTGTGTTTTTTGAAAACACCAGTACCAGGGTTTAAGGGAAATCTGCAGCTGGAACAAATAGAGCACTCGTCTAACTTCCTCAATAACTCTGCCGGAGGAGCGGGCAGTTGCCAGATGAAGGAAGCGTGGTTGGCCATCGAGTTGTTGAATGCAGCTCCGTTTCCCCCTCAAACCCATGGAATTTATATTAACCTCCAGCTTTTCTTAGCTGGTGGGAATTTTTTTTTTTTTTTTTTGCTTGAGGAAGAGCCTTGCTTTTGTTGCTTGGGTTTGCAGGAGGAGCAGAGGAGGCAGTTCTGCTCCTCGTGCCGCCCTCTCGCTGGCAGGAAGCCATGGATGTTAAATGAATAATTTCTGGCAGTGATAAGGAGAGAAAGGCTGTGGCTGCCAAGCAGAGTTGCGGACGTCTGATGACTTGGTTTTGGGAAGGGCAAGATTAAGAGAGGCTGGGTTGTCTCTGATCCCAGTAGAGATGCAGGCGGGAGGAAGGACCCCATGTGCCTTTAGCATCTTGTATGTGAGTGAATGTGAGGTGGGCAAAGAGCAATATCATAGAATCATGGAGTGCTTTGGGTTGGAAGGGACTTTAAAGCTCATCTTGTTCAACCCCCCTACACTGCACAGAGATACCTTCCACTGTCCCAGGTGGCTCCAACCTGGCCTTGGACACTTCCAGGGATGGGGCAGCCACAGCTTCTCTGGGCAACCTGTGCCAGGGCCTCCCCACCCTCACAGGGAAGAATTTCTTTCTAATATCTAATCTAAATCTACCCTCCTCCAGCTGTGTGAGAATGCCAGTGAGGATGTCTAAAACTGCTTTCAGTGAGATACTTGTCCACCTGATTTAAGGCCACAGGAGAGCTAACAGGTGAGCGCGGAGTGTAGCTTGGGAGATCTCTTTTAGCATCCTGGGGCTGCCGTAGGGTCTCTGTGGGACTTCAGAGTCCCTGTAAAGGCACAGCAGCTGTGGGATGCTTATGGATGTGGTGCTGACGGTGATGGACAGGAGTCCTGGGCAGAGAAGGGAGCTGGCTGAATGGACATGGAGCACATGCTTGTTGCCAAAATTATCGTCTCTCTCTTTGAACAAGCAATTTGATGTTCTCTTCTGAGTTGCTCATAATGCAGTGCATCTGTAGTTTTCCTGTAATGCCCCTTTCTGCTCATTGCCCATACTAGTCTTGGTGGCCACTACTTCAGAATCTCTCCAGCTTCTGGAGCTGAACACAGGCCCAATCCTGCCAGCCAGAAAGGGCATCGAGGAGCAAGGAAGGGCATCAAGGAAAGCAGCTGAAAAAGCTGTTATGAGGAGTCACAATGTGACCCAATATATCCCAGTAAGCAAAGTCTTGGGCATTGATTGCTTCACACATAAAAATATATCCAGGAGTTGTTGTTTGCTGAGTTTTGGTGCTGGTGATTCTAGAATCACACAATTACTTGGGTTGGAAAAGACTTCTAAGGTCATTGAGTCCAACTGTTCCCTCAGCATTGCCAAGCCCACCACTAACCCATGTCCCCAGATGCCTCATCTACAGGCCTTTTAAATTCCTTCAGGGACTGTGACTCCACCACCTCCCTGGAAGCATGCTTAGGGCTTGACAATCCTTTCTGTGAAGAATTTTTTCATAATATCCAATCTCAAGCTAATATGCTTTGTCCCTGCTTGGTTCTGCTGAAACACATGAAGGTACATCCTCGTGACCAACATGAAACAAATTGAAGAGGCTTCACCCAGCACCTGGCAGTCACAATTAAAACAAGTGTAACTCTGGCAGGAAAGCTGATGTTTGAACAATGCCACTTTCTTTGGAGGTATCACAGTTGAGGTCCAGCCTTTGCAAGGCACAGGAGAAAAGCTGTGGCCATCTTGATGCCTGTCCTGTAGAAACTTTGGATAGAAGAGTTTTTCAGGATTTTGATTTTTTAAATTATTTTTTTCTTTTTGGTGGAGATGCCAGATCCATTTCCAGATGTCACATTTGGACACTCCTGTAAAGCAGCTACAAACATACTTTTCTTACTCATCCTTGTTTCACTGTTCAAAGTATTCTGTGGCTCTCAGAGGTCTGCAAAACATCAGTGAAAAACCACTAGTGTAATTAATATATGATGTGATATGACTGATGTTCTATAACAAGTGCATCATGTTTTCTGTGCCTTTCCCTGCGTTAAGACCCATTAAAACAGGGGGAATTTTAGATCCTTGATGCATCGAGGGAAAATCCTGTGTGGGATCAGACAGCTACTCCAAAAGCAGTTTCTTCTACCCAGGTACAAATTGCCAGTAAGCTGGCAAGGAGAAAGTCAAACACTTGTGTTGCACAGCTCACACTCCCATGGAGGAATGGTACTTTTCAAGGTGAAGAAAAAAGCTTTTATATGATTAAATTGGGTTTTGGACATTTGGGGTATTTTCCAAGCTGGGGTGGCGGAGACATTGGATCCTCCCTTGATCTCTCTGGTCTGAATTTGGCTAAGCAGTGACTTCAGAGAGGAGAAAAGACATCTCTGTGTGGTGTAGTCCTGGGGAAAGTGTGTTGGCTCTGTCTTGAGCCAGCTGTAAACAGTAATGTCTGTTGTATGAAAGTGTTGCCAGCACAATGCAAGGGACTTGGAGAAGGAAAGGACAATGCTTCAGCCATGAGGGCCTATGAGAATGGTCCACTGGTGGACCAAGAGGGGCTGGCACCACCATGACCCTATTCAAGTCAGTGCCAACATTTCCTCTTGCTGTGGTAGCACGGTGTATGGCTCGCAGTGATAATGGACCATGGCAAAAAAATCCTCTTTGAGTTATTAACTACTGCCTGCGATCTTAGGGTGTTCAAAACGTTCATGCACTTGGAAGGCATCCAATGGGAAGTGCCAAGGGCTGAGCAGGGAGAAAGTTCTCCTGCTGCCTCCTCTAGTGGATCTACCCATGTTGAAAGGAAAGAGAAGCCACTTCTTGTGTGTAAGGTAGTGAAGTTGTTGCTCTTGGAATAGGGAGTTTTACCACTCATTATCCAGCTCCTTGGATGACCTGGAGCTCCTGTGGGCTGAAAGTCCACACAAGAGAAGAAGATTTTTGAAGGCTTGGTTCCAAGGGGTTGCACAGATGGACATGGAAAACAGTCTTTTTTTAGTAGTGAGAGTGAAATGAAAATGTACTTGGATACAGCCATTACCACCTGCTGAAGGTGATGCTGAGGTTCAAGCACACCTGACCACAGGATGCTGTACCAACACTGGGGATTGCACAGGGAGGTTCAACAGCTTAGAGGTGACCTGAGCTCTGGTCTCAAACTCCCTGAGGTCTGTTTATAGGTCACCTTAAAAATTAATGAAGGAGGTCCCTGTTCTGCCTGCAGGTCTCTTCCTTGTGACACCATCCACCACGATGGAACAATGGAGAGGTAGTGAGGGTGGATGGTGAAAGAAGGAAACTACTGCCGTCTCACCTGCCGGCTTCGTCTCGCTTGGAGATGATGGTCAAACAGAGTACATCAGGGTGCCCAAGTGGGGGTGGTAGGTGTTGAAGGGAACAAAGGACCAGGAAAACCAGACTGAGGAACATGAAAATACAGAGAAATAGTTTATTTTAACGAAATGTGAGGTCCCAGAAAGATTGAAACGGCTTAGGTTATAAATATTCCCATAGCAACCTCATAAGACTTTTAAGTCCCAGCTAAAACAGTTCCTCCCTCATCCCCAAACAAGTGCAAGCCAAGGAAAATGTAGGAAAAGCTTTTTGGATTAGGGCAGCCCTTTCTCAGGATGAGCTTAGGCTGTGTGGACAGACTGCAAAACAAACAACTTGTTTGGTGCCTCCTGGTTGCAAGTGATGTGGGCTGTATTTATTAGCAATATCAGCTGGAAAAGGCTGACTTTTCCAGAGAAAAGCAAACCCAGGTCATCAACACAGTTTATTTCAGTGATTCTTTAAATATTCTGCATTTAAGAATGCCAAGCAATGATGTGGTTATATCTACTTACTGGATAAATGTATTTATTTATGGATGGTATGCTTTACTGCTGACAGTACAGTTTGTTTTTAAGCCTGACCAGGGTAGAGGAAATACATACAAATAAACAATAAACCTAAACAACACTAAAATAACATCAGTTAAAACAATTAGAGTTACTTCCACTCACCAAGTATTGTTCCCACTTTGCTCTAACATGGGAAAAACTCCATTTCCTAAGTCAGCTTGTAACTGATTTGGGATTTGTGGATTCTGGTAACAAAAGGGGATTTCTTTTGTCTGTTATTTATACTCTTCCTATGGCACCATGTGTCTGTGATAGTGTGTCTGGAGCACCCTGTCTCAATGCAGCAGTGTCTCCAGCCTGTCCCCATCTCTGTAGCATAGCTGGGCCTTGGTGGCACATGTTGAGTTTTTCTTCTTGCTCACCCTGTTTGTGCTGAAGCGTACACGTGTGTTTGCAGAGGCAGTTCCTCCTAGGAGACTTTGTCCTGGTTTTTGAAGTTTTATTATCTCTGAATTATGTATAATTCAGGATCTTAAGGGCCGAGAGTTAAAAATAGACTCGGGAAAACTTGCTGTGAGTAATCAGCAGAAGGCATTGAGGATCACTTGGGATCCTTTGCCTAATTATTCTAATGCTTTAATTGCATTTGCATCCTTGACCCCACACAGGGAGCTTCATGCTGGGTTATTCTGCCATTCTCAGTGTCTTTTGTGTCATCCTGGAGCTGGATGCAGAGGGATGAGGTGGGACAACGTAGCTGCCACCAAGTATTTAATGCCATTTTCAGTGCTGTCTTCCCTCTAGCTCTGTATCTGCCAATAATGATGGGCATAAAAGACAAAAAAGTGTACTTTAAATTATATTTCTTTGGGTCTGTGTCCATGACTCATGAAGCACCCATCACTCTGTGAGAGGGACCATTTTCACCAGCATTAACACTCAGCCAGAGGGAATACAGAAGGTTATGTCCCTGGGGAAACACGGGAAGGCAGAGCCCTGTAGGAAATAGTGCTGGTGTTTTTAATGGTAAATAAGGAGTGATATTTAGCTGTCACAGTCCTGATCCCAGTCATAGCCATCACTCCTTTGTGCTCCCATCCTTTTTTTGGAAAAAGTGTCCTCCAAGGTGCTCATCGCTGAGGCACGTGTGCTGCAGCTACACATACAGCCTTTGCTGTCAATCTTTGATTTATGGTGTACTCAAAAAATGATGCAGTTAATCAGGAAATCCCCCAAACTGGGACGCCTTCCATGGAATGACTTAGAATCATAGAATGTCCTGAGTTGGAAGGGATCCACAATGATCATCAGGTTCAGGTTTTGGCCCTGCATAGGTCACATCAACAATCCCAACACGTGCCTGAGAGTATTGTCCAAATGCTCCTTGAACTCTTCTTAGAAGCATATTGCACCACGCCATGATTCGTCAGACAAGCACATCCTTCTGTCAAGGTTCCGTGGATCTTCTCTATCTTCTCTTCTACTTGACTTGCTGGATCAATGGTGGCAAAGCTGGAAGAGTTTTGCTCCTTTTCCAGCTCCTGAATGGCTAGAACTAATTACTCTTTGTCAGCCCTGTATTTAATTTAGCCCTGGCTGCAATGACTGAGGTTGAAGAATGTGTCCTGGGAGATTTCCAGGACCCATGTGCGCTGTGTTGTGGGTGAGAAAGGATGGGAGAGCCACAACCATCAAGTGTTGTGAGGGATTACCTGTCTTTTATCTTGTGTGAGTAATATTTTGTGGAATTGCTGGACTTTCTATTCCATGGATGTTGAGCACCAACTGCTTCCTTATTCAGAAGCAATTTTTCCTGTAAGCACCTTACAGGAAAAAACGAATAGCTTGCAGTTTAAAGGAACAGATTTATCACTTACATTTTAACAGAGAGGAAATAATTTCCGTGTGGTTTCCTGACAATGTTTTTGGTGTCCTTCCATGGCCTCTAGACCAGGTCAAGGCTTTGGTTTCTGCCTCAGCTCTCCCCTTTCAAGAACTCAAAAATTCCCCTCATGTGAGAGAGGAGAGTGTGTGACTGACTGGAGCCGTGAGAATTCCTGGAAGGGGAAGAGGCAAGTGGCCTCGAAGGAGATAGCTCTGCTGGAAGTGCCCCCAGGACTCACAGATATTGTTATATCATTGAATCACAGAATCACGGAAAGGTTTGGGTTGGAAGGGGCCTTAAAGCTCATCACATTCCAACCTCTCTGCCATGGATAGGGACGCCTTCCACTAGAATCACCTCCACTAGAAATACTGGCCTTGAGTGGATAGAGGTGATGGGGATGCTGCCATTAGGAATGTGTTATTCATGTGCACTGGGATGCCTGGAGTGGTTGTACTGAGTATTGACACATTCAGCCCCATAGCAGCAGGATTGTGGGACTGGCACAACAGAAGTTAAATACATCTGCAGCTCTGTGCTGTCCCAAACTTTTCCTGCCGTGGGTAGTCCCTGCTATGGGCAGATGAAAGCCTTTTCTTGGGGTGTTGCAATTCGCTGAGTTGATTTCTGCTGATCATTTCTGCAACCACAGCGTACTTATGTTTCTGCACTCCCTCCAGCCTTGGTATTGCTGTTGTTGCCTTTGCAGAGGCAGATGGGGTGTCTTCGGGGCTGCCACGATTCAAGCCCCACCTCACCCTTGCCACTCCCCCAGAAAATAAATCCCACCCTGAACTTTGTGTACAATAAAACCGAGCAAAACTCCCAGCTACTACTGGGGCTTAATAACCTGTTTGTTGAGTTCAGACCTTCTGCAACTATTTGTTTAAGATAAGCATGGGTGGGCATTTCTTGAGGGCACAAAAGGCTCTTCAGATAAGGTTCCAGCGTATTGATGCTGTGGTATGGTTCAGGTCGTTTCTATTCCTTCTCTCATCACTCAAGCATTGTAATCCAGTCGCTTTTCTCACCTTTTGCTCACACTCAGGGTTTCAATGTTGCTGTTTCTTATTCAGGCATCTTCACCTGCTTGACCATCACAGGCTAGGCATGTCTGTGGAAGAGACTGAATAAGTTAGGATGAGTGAAGACAGTTGCTTTCTGGGGTGTTTCACATCTGAAAATCAGGCTGTGTTAGACATGAAGACCACAGGCATGCAACAATGAACGTAAACATCTGTTGGCCTCTTGAGTCTTTGTGAAGCACCCACAAGTTCCTCCACCTCAGGCAAGTGTTGGACTTGAGGAGTACAGAAGTGGAGGATAAGAAAAGATGGTACTGGTTGGTTCCAGACAGGACCTTCCCATTTATAAGGCAGTTGTTGTCAGATGCCACAGGAGTTACTGTGATTTGCTGGCTCAGAGTGGTCACAGAGGAACCAGTGGCAGCTAAAACCCCTTCCTCGTTCCTGCTTATCTCGTTATGACTTGGGAATGTTCATGGATGGCAGGCTGGACATGACCCAGCCCAGAAATCCCTCGTGCCCTGAACTGATCCCCCAGCATGGGCAGCAGGGGAGGGGGGGATTCTGCCCTCAGGTGAGACCCCACCTGCAGAGCTGCTCCAGCCCTGGGAACAACAGCACAAGGACCTGGAGCTGCTGCAGAGAGAGTGCAGAGGAGGCCAGGGAGATGCTCCCAGGGCTGCAGCCCCTCTGCTCTGGAGCCAGGCTGGGGTAGTTGGGGGTACTCCAGAAGGCTCCAGGGAGACCTTGGAGCCCCTTCCAGAGCCTAAAGGGGCTCCAGGAGAGCTGGAGAGGGACTTGGGACAAGAGATGAAGGGACAGGACACAGGGAATGGCTTCCCACTGCCAGAGGACAGGGTTAGGTGGAATATTGAGAAGAAACTCTTCCCTGTGAGAGTGGTGAGGCCCTGGCACAGATTACACAAACAAGCTGTGGCTGCCCCATCCTTGGCAGGGGGGATGAGACTAGAAAGTCTTTAAGGTCCTTTTCGGACCAAATAATTAAATAATTCTAGAATTTTACCAATCTACCATTGCCAGTAAAAGAGGCAGAGGTCTGCTTTTCTCCAAATTCTTCAGATGATGCTGATGCAAAGGAGGCATGAGAAAGATTACAGCAAAGCTCCTTCTCATAGCAGGGTAACATTAATCCCAACCATTTCCCTCCTCTGTTTCTGCTGCTTTTCCTCCTCTTGCTCCCAAGCCAGTATCCTGCAGGCTACCAGGCTGAGATGTGGGGATCTGCAGAGAGATGTTGCTGGGGAGGGGCAGGTGTCAGTGGGGGATAAGGTGCAGGCTTTTGGGTTGCTGCAGATTGCCAACAAGATCTTGAAAGCTTTTTATTTTTTCTTTCACAAACTTTGATGTAAATGGGTCTAGGGCACCAGAGAGGCAGCTGCTAACTTTCTGGATTCCCACAGGCAGTTGGACAGGGCTGAGGGTTGGACAAACTCCTCCATTAGGAAGGTGAAGCACAAAAAGAGTGCATGTGGACTTCAAACCTGCTCCCTCTGACCTGTATTTGCAGCAATTCCAGTAGATGACACATTTCCCTTGGTATATGCTGGCTGGATGTATGACAGTCACCTGAGCTTGCCAGACACACCTTCTCCAAGAGTTGCTTTCCCAACAAAATCTGACAATGTGTATGCATGTCACAACATAGCTGATCTCTTGGGAACAGGCCCAAAGAGCAGACCATTCCTGATCAATTCTTCTTTTCCAGAGCATTTGGCCTTTCTTATATGTTTATGATTCAAATTGGAACATACAAGCACTACAAGTCTCATAGGCGTCTCAGGCTCTGCTCCAAGCTTCCCACCATGTAAACCACAGCATGTTTAGGTCCAACATTGAAGATTTCCCCTATTAGCAATCCTTTTTGTGACCATAGGCTCTTTGTGCTTTTTGTTTCCCACACCCTTCACTTCCAGAACTGGCAGCACTGAAATACTTGTTTGTTACCTTCTCCTCCAGCCACCTGCATACAAATACCAAAATAAAACCCTTGTGGGAAAAAGCCCAAATGTGATTTTGCCACCCACTGAAGAGTTGCAAACCTGCCTGTGAAAAACATGAGCACCTGAGTTTGATGGTGTCTGTGGACCAAACAGGAGAGAAAACCATCCCCATCTGGTAGACCCGCTGCGGAGCAGAGTGGGCTATTCTGCCTCGTCAGACTTTTGCCTTTGGAAATATTGAGGGATTTTGGTTTCATAAGGAAGTATGTGTGCTGAAAGGTGGGAAGGCTGCATTGGAGGTCCATTTACTGTCCTGCATGACCAGTGGTGGGGAGCAGCCTTGAGACAGGAGCCATGTTATCAAAAATCTCACCGTTCCCTTGGGATTCTGGCTTGTCACCACCCACCCATCACCTTTGGTCTTGTCCAGCCACTCCGCCCTACTTGCAAGTCACTGATATTTCCTTTTACATCAGCTCACTGCACACAAAAAAAAAAAAGTCAACTTTTCTCCCTTCCAAATTTAGCTCTGTTTAGGCACCAAAATAGACAAGAGTAGGGTTCAGTGACTGATTTTTTTCCAAAACATTGTCTCATGACTAGGACTAAGGAAGGGAACTGCTCAACTGGAGAAGGGAGATGTTTGATTTTCCCGATGGGGACACAAAGTTCTCCTCTGTTCAGGCACAGGCAGTGTCCAGGAGTGCTCCTTGTATTAGGATCTTATTCCCATGTAATTAATTCATATCTCATCCCATTGATATCAGCAGCTGGTGGGTAGTGGTTAGAAGAATCACAGAGATTCTCTGCAAAGAGGACATGTGGGAATGCACCACTGTAAGTAAGGTTTCTAGTTGGAAAGAGCAGAGGCTTTAATGAAGGCTTCACTAGAGGAAATTGGTCCTTGTGTTCTGAGGAGATAGTTTCACTTTTCCAAGGTAATTGTATTTGCACGTGTGTTTGCAATGCAGCTTAAATTCCTAAAACCACCCCAAGCTTTAGCCTGCTGTGGTAATTCACCATTTAGAAACAGCCTCTCTGATTATTGTGTTATTTTTAGCCTCATTTCCCAAACTAGCATGGCTGATATGATTGGGCTGTGTGTGTCTCGTCCTTCCCTTCCTTTTCTCATTTGGTTTGGTATCCGTTGGCCAACTTCAAGTAATTTTTCAGAGGATCAGAGGTCTTAGAGATGTTAAGCTTCTCCTATGCATTCAGTGAAAATGAATGATTGAGAAAATAAGTGATGAGGAAGACTCAAACCACAGCCCTCAGAAACACAGAATGTTCAATATGAGCAACCTAGTCTAGTGGAAATTGTCCTTTCCCGTGGCAGATGGATTGGAACTGGATGATCTTTAATGTTCCTTCCAGCCCAAACCATTCTAGGATTCTAGGATTCTAAGCTATTATAGCTGTCATTGTTGAATATCCTAGGTTGGAAGGAGCTCACAAGGATCAAGTTCAACTCCTGGCTCTGCAGAGGACACCCCAACAATCCCACCATGTGCTTCCCCTCTAGACCATTCACCATGGTCATACCCTTCCTTTGAACATTTTCTGATAGTTTTATATTTTGACTCAGTGAGTTCTTTATTGTTTGAAGTCTCAAGGAGTGAAGGTCTCCAAAGGGGAAGGTTCCAGCTGCCATGGGAACTGCAGGGTTGCTGCAGTGGCAGTTCCTCCAGGCTCTTTGAAGATGGTCAGGATGGATGGTCACAATAAACTCTGTCGGTGTTGGACTCGGTGCACCTTCTCTCCTAAATTCATTATCATCCCCAGCAACCTTTCTCCTCCTTTGCATCTTCCACCAGAGAAACTCAAAATATGACCTCAGTAAGCACTACAAAAATTAACTGCCATTTTTAAAGGCTTTTCATGCAAAGACAGAGGGACTTTTTCTGAACTCAGTGTGTTGTGTTGTCATGCCAATATCACAAAGCTGCTGCTCGAAGAGACACATCCCCACCCAGCCCTTGCCTTTGCCCAGGCTGTTCCCTCATGGCCCCTCACGTGTGGTGATTCACCAGCAGTGGCTGCAGCTCCAGGCTGGGATACATTAAGATGGAAATAAAAGGAGTGACTTTTACAGGGCTTTTATTGCCAGCCAGGGAAGTACAGTACTGCATAAATAAAATTCATTATGGTTATGACAGCTCTGTGGTCCCTGGAAAATAAATAATACTTTGCACTTATGTAGGACCTTTCATCCAGGAACCTCAGAGCTCTTTGTGAGCATTAATGAAGCTTTGTCATGCCCATAGTAGGATGGTAAATAACAGCATCTCCCTTATCAGATGAACATACCATGTCAGAGTCACTACCTTCAGTGGAAAGAAGGCACTGAAAAGACAGCAGCTGGAGTTACACACTGCTCTTCCACTGACTTGGCTTGGAGTCAGAACTCTACAATGGCTTGTGTTGGAAGAGGCTGCAAAGATCGTCTCGTTCCAACCCCCTTGCCATGGGCAGGGACACCTTCAATAGACCAGGGTATTCAGAACCCCACACAGCCTGGCCTGGAACACTTCAGGGATGGAGAGTCCACAGCTTCTCTGGGCAAACTGTTCCAGTGCCTCACTCCCCTTATGGCAAAGAATTTCTTCCCAATTCCTAGTAAAGAATTCCTTCCTAGTATCAAATCTAAGTACACCTTCCTTCAGCTTGGACTTGTGTACATCATTTGACATACTGGTCATCTCAGTTGTTTACAGTAAGGTGGATGCCACCTGTCCTTTCCACAGGGTGGACTTCATCATAACGGGCAGACTCAGCAAGGTGTTCCTGGTAACCTAGGTAAGGGTTGGACTTGATGATCTCCATGGTCTTTTCCAGCCTTATTAATTCTGTGTGTAATTCTGTGTGATAGGGATGTAGTCCGTAGGAAACAGGCCAGGAAAAATGAATGGCTTAGGTGCACCAGTGTTGTGTGAACTGGGTGAATTCCCCATCAATGCTATGTAGTGACATTTATACATACATGATCCCTCTGTGATTTCTCCCATACAGAAGTTGCAGGTAATTTCATTGCCTGCTGCTTGAAGGCCCTGAGAGGGTACAACAAGTCTACGGATTTTCAGACCTGCTTTTGTAGGGTCTGGGGTGTTGTAAGGATGTTTGGATGGGAACGATTTCTTTTACCACACTGACGCTTTGGGTGAACAGCTCTGTCCCACTCTGACTCCTTCCATGTTGGTGTCTCTTGTGTCTTGGATCTGATCACTGCTTTTTCCTCTGTTTTACAGGGTTACCATCCATTGCCTCATGAAGCTGAAATCGCACACACCAAAAAACTGTTCAGAAGGAGGAGAAACGACCGGAGGTAAGTGAAACCTCTTTCATTCTCTTCTTAAGCCTTCTATTCTTTGTTGCACATCTTCTTCCACTGTCTCATGGGGTGTCTTTGGACAACACTGCTGTTTAGCAGCTGCCAGTGTCGGGTTAGTGCACTTTTATTTGGGCACTAACATCCTGAAAATGCAGTCTGTCCATCCCTCTGGTTTTCTGGGGGATATGTCCTATATTGCTCCAGGAGTATCTTAAGGACCTTCTTTTTGCCTTGTGCTTATTCCAACATATCCAGATCCCCCCCACTTGTATTAGAAGAGGCAGCTGGCAAGCTATTATCTGTAAAAGTATGAGTCCTTGGGATTTGCTTCCTCTCTTTCTATTGAAAAGCAAAATGTGCTAACTTTCAGGGTCACCTGAAAAGTGGCTGTGGTTTGTTTAAGGGGTGGGTAGGAGTGAGCTTTGGATATCTGTTAGTGGGAGGGAGGGGATGTGCTAAATAGGCAGCTGAATTCCTGTGGCATTAGAAACTTCAATCCATTGACTTAATTTAATTGGGTCGATTGAATATTTAATTGTGTAAAATGCATATTTAATTACATGAAGGCATCTAGAGTCCTTTATAGGAGTCGTGACTATAGTTAAATGTGAAAATAAGAAAGGAATAAGGGAATTAGTTTTTTCATGTGTCTTTATTTCTGCTGACTTGTTCTGCTGTGTCTGAGGCAACACATCCAGGGCAATAAAGCATTTCTAAAACCATGCGTTTGCAAGGCGATTGAACAGGAGGAAGAGTGGCCAGTGTTTTTTCCAAGAATGAGCTGAAATCTGTGCCTGAAGTCACAGGGAAGATTTTCAGTGAAGTCTTACTGATACCTTATAGTAGTTGGAGTGTGTCGTCAAATCTCCTCATCACTTCTCAGAACAGCCATGATGCAGTTAGCTCTGTGCATGGTTTGGTTTTCCCAAATTTTACCAAAAAAATCCCCAGCTGAATAGAGTTTTCTCAGGCATCCTAGAAACATTTTTCTGTGGGCAGAGTGGTTCAGCAACAGCAAACTCTGTTTCCATTTCTCTTTGGGGCTTCCTTCTTTTTTATTTTACACAGTTTAAAAGCCAATTTAGTCTTGTGATTTAAGGAAAAAAAAAAAAGGTCTCATTTCAGCTGGATTGCAGCCCTGTGATCATCAAAATATGGTTAAAACCAAGCTGAAGTCTGCAGTGTTGCAAGAGTGGGTTTACTTGAAGTACTGGGCTGGGCTCCCTGGAAATCCTATCTTGCCTCTCTGAGTGATTCTTCCTCTGCCATCCAAAGAGTTTAAGATGCTTTGGGTGAGGAGACCTTCAGAGCCAAGGGGTCTTCTGCCTGAAGCTACAATGAACTGTGGAACTGGTTGTTCTTCCCTTCCATCTGAAAGGCCAGTTGGAGGGATCATGTCAGATGGGCATTTCTATTTCTTTTTCTCTCTGGTCCCCTCAGATAAACCATCAGCAGACCGAAGCATTCAGCCCCCCAGGGCACCCTTGCCTCCTGCACAGATGGCAAGGAGAGATAGCAAAAGAAACTGCCTTGGGCAGAGGTCAGAAGATCATGGGGTGAGATATCCCAGGAGGAGAGTAAAAAACCTTCAAGCCCAATTGATCCAGCATCATGCCAGAGGAGATGGGGTCATTTCAGTCCTAAGCAATCACAAGTGAAATAAAATGGAAAGAGCACAGGGTATGCAGTCCTGCCCAAGTCCTCCACAGTGGTGTCACTGCTTAGACAGAAAAACATACTTATTTTCATTGCAAACAGCAAAGAAGCCTGTGTACAGGGAGCTGGAGTGAAAAAGCAGTCATTTTTGAATAACTGTTTAAAAGGAAAATGCATGGTCCCCTCCCGTAGACTTCAGCTTGGAACCCCAGCATCCCCCCTCTCCCCATGCCACATGGTTAGATGCTGGGGTTCTTTTCAGGATCCATTTGTCTATGTGGCGCATTTCGAACTAGGAGGAGAATTTTAGTCCTTCTACTGTCACTTGAGTTGCCCCCAGAGAGCACTTGCTGCTTGAAATTGATTTCTAGCAATAAGTGAGATCTCAGAATGGTTATTTAATGTGGAAAACATGATAGAAATAGGAGGGGAAAGGAAATAGGAAAAAAACCCCACCAGACTGTATTGGAGCACAAACAGTCTACAAAGCTTTTCACACTTCGTTGTGGTGTAATTATCTTAACGTCCCAGGCACCATTCTGTGAGAGAAAAGCTTCATTTCGGAGTAGGTGGAGCTACACAGGTGATATAAAAATCCCCCCAGGGATAGATTTTGTGTCAGCCAAATTGTTGGGGAGTTACGGGCTTTTTGTTTTAGATTTTGTCTGGATACAGACAGACTCAAAATTGCAAGATTATGGATGGGGCATTGAAGGCAGTGAGGATTGGAAGAGGCTGAGCAGGGCCATTTGGTGGTGGATGGGTTGGGAGGGGGTTAGGAAGCAGCTCTGGATGCTTGGACTCAAGGGAAGAAAATCTGTTTTTTTAGAAAGGAGCAGAAGGTACATGAGAAGGCACTATTCTTAGAAATGGCAGCAGCCAAGGATGGGAGTAGGGTTAACATGCAATGGATTTGCAAGAAGAGAAGAGGTTGTCCTGCCAAGTTGGTTAAAAGCAAGTGTGGCCCCAAAATCCTGGCAACACCTGGATCTGGTTTTCATCGAGCAGCTTTTCCCCTTCCCCTGAATGTGGTGGGCATTTGGCATTGAGTAGCACACTGGTCCCCACTGGCAGTGCCTGTACATGGTTCAAGGGCTCTGATTATCCAGGATTTGCCTCATCCAAAGCTGAAAAATCCCAGGTGACCATGGTGGGAATCCTCCTGCACTTCACACTCACAAGTGGCCGTCCAGCTTGGGTCGAGGTGTCAACCCCTCAGTGCACAGGTCTAGCTGGCCTTGCCTGGTTGTAGCTGACTTTCAGGTTGGCTGGATCTTTATATAACACATCTGTTATAAAAAAAGGCTGATAAAGTGCATTCACACCCAGAAATCTGCCTAATTTTTTTCATCTGGTCTTTTAAATGACACCAGTTCCCTCCCAGAAAATGTATTAGATTCTCTCCCCTCCCTGACACAACATTCAGAAGGGGACATCTTGGACCAGTGAAGCACCTTTTGTTTCTTATGCAAAGTGAAGCTGATGTCCAGCCCTGCTATAAATAGTGCCTGTCCCTGCTTCCTTCCTGTCACCTTTCCTCAGGAAACGCTGTCACTGCATTGTGGAGGAGCACAGCTCACCTACCCTGAGGTCTGTGCTGTGCACCTTTCACTCCCTTGGGGAGAAGCAACTCTATGGGCATGCAGCCACAGGTCTCTCATTGCATATGTGCTGTTTTTACCTTCAACAAGACATTTTTTCTCAGAGAAGCTGTGGATGCCTTATCCCTGGAAGTGTTCAAGACCAGGTTGGTCAGGGCTTGGAGCAACCTGGGATAGTGGGAGGGGTGAAACTAAATGGTCCTTAAGGTCCCTTCTAACCCCATTCTGGGATTCTATGCTTTTTCATGCTTCATTTTTTGTGTAAGGTAGGTATGAAAAGTTAATTAGGTATTGCTTAAAAACCTGGATGCATTTTCCGTAACAGCAGTCAATATCAGAGCCGAGTCTGATAGAGGATTTGGTTGCACAGGGTATTGTAAAAGACTGTAGGAGGGGGTGAGGTCCCTGCTGCAAAGAGCTTACAGTCAGGGCAGGAGACCAAAGAGAGGTTTCACCCTCCCTACCTGGCAGAAATCCTACACCTGGTGTTTCTGTGTTGAGTTGGAGTCACAAGGTGTGACTGCCACCTCCTGATGAGGGTGATCACAACTTGCTGAGGTCATGAAAGCAGAGCAGCAGAGGCAAGTTTTTTCATACATGTCAAAAGACACCAAAGGCCACTTGGTCTGACCTCCCATAAGTAACCGTGTCTAGGGAAGGACAGTTTTCCTAGACAGTGGCAGAACCCTCCTACAAGAAGAAAAAATCCTCCTAGATATGGGGCACAACAGACCCATTTGTCAGGTCCTGTCCTCTGACCTTTCCCAACCCAATGGCTCTCTACTACAGAGCACAAGCTGTGCTGGGACGTGGTCTCCTTGGGAGGAGTGGGCTCTGAGTTTGGCTCCTTGTCTTTCAAAAAGTTCCAGAAAACACCGTTTCTTAAGCATCTATTGAAGCATTGCAAATCAGTTTCATGTTGCACAGGGTTACTTCAGTTCCCGTGGTATCGTGGTATAATGTATTTTGGGATGGAGGGTCCGGCTGGCCGAGTCCTTTGACACAAGGGCTTGGACCAGCCTTATAGGAATGATATAAAAATGTTACCCAGTTTAAGTAGGACTTATAGGGAATATGTGGAATTGCAACAGATTAAGACAGATGAGTTCGTACCTACTTCTTCATCTTCTGATTAAAGTAGTGAAATGGTCCCGTGTCACCTGAGGAAGAGGAGCAGTTTTGCTGAGGACCAGGAAAAGGTTGTTGGGGAAGTCTTAAAAAGTTTGTGTCACCATAATCGCACCTTGTTGGATTGAAAAGTCAAATCAGACTGAATACCTGACCAACAGGAGATCCTTGGTTGTGCAAACATGTTGGCTGGTGCTTTTGGTGGTTCTTGTCTATGGGCAAGGACAGGAGAAGCTGGCAGGGCAAAGCACAGCCCCATGTCTTGGAGAGGATGGAGTCTCTCATGTCTTGGAGAGCCTAAGAGTTAATCAATCCCTTCTTTGCAAATGGCATCTGAATTCCTCATTTCAGTGAAAAAAGTGTCAGTAGAACTGACTGTAGGTAGAAAAGTCTCCTGTGCTTCTTCTCTGCAGCTGGTGTGTCTCCAGGCTTTGAGGTGGCTGGATCTCCTGGCTTTGGGCTGTTCTGCGTGTCCCAGCCAGGGCTGTTGGGGACCAGGGCCAGCCTCAGATGAAGGCCATCAACTTTAGCTGTGACTGAGTTTCGTGTCTTCTCCTCTTTCTTCTGTTACATGGGATTTTAAGAGGGGTTTTTCTGCACTTTCATAAAGTCCTTGCATGGGGAGCTGGAGGATCTGGAGGAGAAGGCTGAGTAGATCCTCCTGGCTCATGCATGGAGAAAAGGGTTGCAAGCAAAGAGGGTCATGATCTCTCCCCATCTCCCTTCAGTGTGTCCCAAATACTTAGAGCTTTTGACAACAGGGCTACAGAAATGTCCCCAGGTTTTCTCTTGCATTGCCTGAATTTATTTACTTCCTAACGTTAACTTGGCGTTACACTTAAATTATCAGGAAAAAACAGTCTGTATTATTATTTTTTGTGTGTGTCTGTTGTTTTCTGGCCATAATTAGATTCAGAGCTGGGGGAGGCAGAAATACCCTCCTTCCCCAGAGAGCCCCGGGTGGCTGTCAGGGATGGTTTCCTCTTCCTGAAGCGGGAGGGTTGTGTAAGCACCGCTGACCCTCCCGCCCACACCAAAAAACGGGTTATCTGGGGTAAGCGTGTGGGGTAGGCATCCCTGTCCTGGATGCCCAGTCAGAGTCTGCATTGCTGAGAAACCTTCTGGGACTCATCTGAGCCAAGCCATGTGGCCCTGGCATGGGTCTTGCACAGAGGTGAGCATGGTCATGTATAGGGACAGCCCAAAGGATGGTCACAGCAGGCTCGGGGCCAGGCAGGGAGCGTCCCATATCCGCTGGCGGCTCCACTGAGGAGTGTAGGCAAGCTGTGATATATTTCTTTTCCCATTATATTTGATTTTACAGACCCTCAGGGACGCTCAACCACCTACGGTGATTAGTTCGACTGATTAAGCTGCTTTTCCTCTTGTGGCAAAGTCCTTTTGTGAAGGGTTTTCAATAGCCATGCTGCTCGGGACATTGTTCCTGTACAATTTCCTTTCAAAACACCATAAAGGGCACTCTACCACTTCACCCAGTCGTAAAACATCACAGGAATCAGCTTGGCCCAGCTTGCTCCTTCAAGGGCAAGATCTCGTCATTCAGAGAGAAGATATAGAGTTGGGTGGGAGCTGCAGCACCCCATGGTGCTGGAGTGAGATGGAGCCATGAGCAAGTGGGATTTAAGATGAGATGAAAAATAAAAGTTTGCTGCCTTTTTTTTTTTTTAAACTTAATATGAGTATCTAGAGTCACTCAGGGAACTGAAGGATAAATAAACTTGAAAGCCCAGAGAAGGAAATGCTGCTTTGCACATGTTGGCTGGCTCAGCCTTGCCTAGCAGAGGCTGAGGATGCCCTCAAGGTACCCAGGGGTAAAAGGTGCACAAGGAGAGGGGCTGTTTCTGCTGAAGAAACATGCTGCTGTGAGTGGCAAGCAGATAAAACTGGCTGCTAATTAAGACTGGAAATCAGAGGAAGGTCTGCCTTGATTGCCACCAAGGGAGTAACAGATGTAGGGAACTGGAGTGAGTTGTAGTGGCACAAAGTCCTTCCTTCCTGTGTTTGTAGTTTATTCACATACTCTCTCATGAGGCTCTTGAGTAGGTCTGTATGAAGAAGACCTGGAGTTACTTGGATCTGATTAGTCCATCAGCTGCTCTTTGGATTAGGTGATGATGGAGCAGGGCAGAGATGGCATCAGGAGGGGTCAGGCAGGAGTCCTTTTGACCTGCAGAGCCGTGCTGGCCAGACGTCCTGGCATCTCCCTGTCCCAGTGCCCTTCCTTCCAGGCGTCAAGGAATAGCCTTTGCCAGGGGTCACAGCACTGGGACTCCACTTTTGGGAGGAGGTTGTTGAAAACAAAGCCTGCACCAGACTCCCCCTTGAAGAAGCAGAACTCAAATAATAAAAAGCCACCTCATGACACTGTAGGAGTGTGGCTGGTGTGAGCCAGCCACAGGTAGAGCTGCTGGGCAGCGCTGCAGCATCTTGTCCAGTGGGACCTCTTGGAGGTCTGGAAGTTATTTGGCGTCATCAACACCTTCTGCTGCCCTTACACCATAGCTCAGTGAGTGGGACATAGCATGGCAACGGGCAATGGCTTTAAACTGACACAGATCAGGTTTAAATTAGGTATTAGGAAGAAATTCTTGTCTGTGAGAGTGGTAAGCCTCTGGCACAGGTTGCCCAGAGAAGCTGTGGCTGCCCCATCCCTGGAGGTGTCCGAGGCCAGGTTGCACAGGGCTTGGAGTAACCTGGGAAAGTGGAAAGTGTCCCTGCCCATGGCATGGCAGGGGGGTTGGAACAAGCAGTCCATGTGAAACACCAGTAGCAGTGAGGTGAAGCAGTTGGTATTTAGCATCCATCACGGAGTTTGTTTTGCCTGTCGCCCATGTCTCAAGCTGTGGCGGATGGGTGAGTGGAGGTTTTCCACCCAGCTGCTCTTGTTTCTGCCGTTGTGAGCAGCACTAAGCCCTTTCAGGCTTGAGGGTGTCAGTGAAAATATGCCCAGCAGTGAGTCACCCCTGAAGGCAGATGGTGCGGCTGCGATCCTGCCGGTGACACACACCACGGAAGGCGATGACGTATTCACAGCTCCTGTCCTGATGCTAGCAATAGCTAAAAGGATTTTTCACTTTATGTAAGGCAAGGAAAACATACTTCTGTAAATATCAGAGAGCTCTGTGGGCTCAGCAGTAATGTAAAGAGAAAGATAAACCTTTGTGAGTTCAACAGGACATGGTCCTTGTGAGCGGGATTCAGGAGATGGATGTTCATTACCCTTTTCCATGTCTTCTTCATCCTCCTTGTGTGCCTAGCTAAAGGCATGGTGCAGAAGAGTTAAAAGATACTCATGTAAGCAAATTTAATCCTTTCCTTGTTCCTTTTTTTTAATGCCAGGAGGCAGTGGCAGGAGCGAGCTGGGTGCATTTCCCAGCTGCAGAGTTGCCACCTCTCTATCGAGAGCGGCTTTGTCATTACATAAAAACCCTACAACACGAGACTTTTTATTCCCCATTTTTCAACAGTGTTGGTGACCTAAGTGACCCCTGTCCTGCAGACTAAATTTAACCTGAATTGCCACGCTGCCAGTAGACTTTATGGCATCAGGAGGCTTTTGCAGGTTGTTTTTCTCCATCTCTGCAGCTGATTGAAAGATGTTATGTACCACTGGCAAAATATGTTACTGTTATGAAACCTCAATAGAAATGTAGTGGCCTGCTGGATAATCTCAGGGTTTATGATATTGCTTCACAGAAAGCAAAATAATTGCTCCAGGAAAAAAATATGGGAGAACTTCAGCATGTAGCTGTGGTGGAAGGATACCTGATTTCATCAAAACTCAGTATTTTTAGGTAACTTGTTCCTGTGTGGCACCAGGAGGTCAGTGAGTTGTCACCGACAGCTGTTCAAGGCCAGGTTGGATGGGGCTTGGAGTAACTTGGTCTACTGGAAAGTGTCCCTGCCCATGGCAGGGTCTTGGAACAAGATGATCTTGAAGTTCCCTTCCAACGCAAACCATTCTGGAATTCTATGATCTTTGTGAGCATTAGGGAATGGCAAAGAGGACTTCATGGTAGCTTTTCAACTGGAGAAGGCTAGGAGAGTAACCACTCTTAAATTCCAGGCTTTATGCAGGAAGCATGGGAGACCTGATTTCAGTTCTCACCTTTATCAGAGGCTGCTAGGCTTCACCTCCATGGTGTGATGTATCAGGTGCCTTAGCATAGTCTTGAAACCCATGCAAAGAGCTGGCAGACACGAGACTTTGTGAAACCAGCACCAAAAATGGGCTGGAAGCCAAACAAGATGCCATAAGGCGTCTCCAGTGTCACTGCCATTTGGATCCCACCACATGTGTCTGTAACTGTGTTGACCATACATGAGCTAGAGGCCGACGTTCCCATTATGCTCAGAGAGGATGTGTTCAGTGAAGTTTGGAGGATGCTTCACCCCCACATTAACCTGGCCATCTTGCAGAAAGCAGATTTCCTTGCTTTATTTTGCCTTCCCATGTTGACCAGAACCAAGGAAGTCTGAAAAACAAAGAGCTGTGGGAGGAGTTGAGTCAAAACACCTCACACCAGAGGAAGTGCTGGGACAGGGATTTGTTTCTGGGTTCTCTTCGGCTTGAACAAGAACTTCAGACTGGGCATCCTGATCTCAACTGCAACTGAGAATTTCACTACAAGGGCATGTAATGACATGACAAGGGGGAATGGCTTTCCACAGCCATAGGGCAGGGTTAGATGGGATGTTAGAAATTCTTGTCTGTGAGGGTGGTGAGGTGAGGCCCTGGCACAGGTTGCCCAGAGAAGCTGCGGCTGCCTCGTCCCTGGAAGTGTCCGAGGCCAGGTTGGACTGGGCTTGGAGCAACCTGGGATAGCGGGAGGTGTCTCTTCCCATAGCAGGTGGTGGAAGTACATGGTCTTTAAAGGACTCTTTGTACGTCAACCATCTCATGATTCTACAATGCTGTGATCCCATTCTCTTCTATCTCATGGAGGAGAAAATCAGGTATACACCGAGACACAGAGTGCTGCCTTGATTCTTCTTGAGAAGCTTTAGGGCAGCAATCTCCACTTCAGATCTTTGTATTTCTGCTGCCTGTAGAAAATATGATTGTACTTGAGTTTGTACCTGGAAAACACACATGGCTGATGAGATCCCTCACCCCCATTCAGCTGAACTCCTTGCTGAGGCTGCCAGAACAAAACCCTTTTACCCATCAGCTGTAGGGGTGGACCCTAACAAGGTCTACCAGCCAAGCTGCATTGGTGCTGCTGATGAACAGGAATTAACACTAGTCACTGGTCTTTCAGCAGCCTGAGGAAGGGTGTAGTAGCCTTTTTTGCCCTTGTTTTTTCACAAGCAGGTGCCAGTAGAACTGTTGTCATCGCAAGTGGAAAGGTTTAGCCCCTTAAATGCTACAACCCCTAATTCATTCTTACTTCAGTTATCAATGTGCACTTTCTTCTAGAAATTTGCTTCTGGAAAAGAGTTAGTGGGTGATTGCCCAGCATGGTGCAGCATGGACCAGTGCATCTGGTGCATTCTGTGTCAGGAACTGGCTGAACTGGAGGGGTCTGAGGAGATGGTGGTGACAGGAGGTGTGTTGCTGAGATGCTTTTGGCCCTTACTTTCAGAGAAAACGAGAGCTGACCCAAACCCTTGGGATTTAGTGGAATTCTGGGAAATTGGTTGGTGGACTGAGAGTCCTCAGCTGTGCATAAGCTATGTTGTAGATGTGTATTTGCTCCCTTGCATTTTGTCCCAAGTATAAGAGAAAATAAATACATATGTCTAGATGTGTTATTGACACCTGAAGTCTTGAGAGGATCAGGAGTGGACTCTAAAGCAGTGTGGCTTGTAGTCCTATTGTGTGAATTTTAAATCTGTATTTCTAGCTTCTATTTAATGGACACTATTAGTTTATTTTGTGTTAAAATCTTCTCTGTATTCATTATCATCTAATTCTGAGTTCTCAGGCATCATCTTCTTGTCCACTGTTTCATTTATTATTAAAAAAATGGGTTTTCCTCTTGTTTACCTTCCTTCATCTCTTACTGTGAGCTTAAAGATACCTGTATACACACGTTTGTAACTGAATATACAGACGTGCAACCAATCCGTGCCAGCGTTTTGTCTCACAAAATGTTTTCTCAGTGGGACTTTACCAAAAGAAATCTCCACATTTCTCCCCACAAACATCCCATTGGCAGGTCAGGAGGCTGGGGTCACACTCACACGCGTCCTCTTCAGGCCGGTTAGTTTTTGTGCTGGAAGGATTCTAAAGAAAACCCCAACCATCACTCAGGAGTGTGTCATGCAAGATACTTATTTGAAAACTCTTTACAAGGAGCTGACAGCCTGTATTCATGCAATTTTCATGCTGTCTTGAAGGGATTGCACTATTTCCAGAGCCACTCCCATGCCGATCTATTCACGGACAGCGCTAGGGCTCCTTTCACAAATAAAAATAGTCACAGGAATGGCCCTCACCCTGGATTTGAAGATTGCAAGTTATTTTGGGTGAAGGAGAAGGTGAACGTGTTTTACGGCTGGCATGAACATGTCGGTTTTAAGGCTGTGAAATTTTGGAAAAGCCTTAGAAACCCATTCCCAGAGGTCAACAGGACAAAGCTCTCCTGCTGAGTGAGTGAATGGAAATGAGTTCATAATTACAGAGTATAGTAACAACACGTTTGCTTTTTCACTGTTTTAATTGAGGTTTTTCAGAAAGGAAGAGAACTTAAAACAATACAGAAATGCCTTTTGTTCTTTCAGGGCCATTTACTGAAGGCTTTGCAGTGAGAGGAGAGGATGTTTATTACAGAAAGCAACAATATTAAAACATTATTTTAGGGCCAAAGGGCCATTCCTAGCTGGAACGAAACAAAATGTTTGAGATGAGGTACTCGTGGAAAATTAGCATTGAGCTAAATGATTTGCAGTGTATTTACTGTACTTCTGTTGGAACAGAAGAAAGAGAGAGGAAGGGGAGGAATTGAAGAAGCTGAAACACCCTTTTCCTTCTCAGTAGGATTTCCAAGTCAATTTAATTAGATTTAACAGCACATGGGTCTGAACCTTTAAAGCAGCATCTGGAAGTCAGGGGTTTATCCTCCTCCTTATGCTCCTGTCTTGTCTATGCCCTCCTGGGAGCTGATGGGGTTTACTGGAGCCACCATGGGGACTCTTTTTGTGGGTGCAGAGAGAACATCCCAAACCCAGCGGGGGTGTCATGGGCATCTATGCTGGGCAGAGGAGTTGAGCCAGTATAGTGGTGGATATGAAAACCTGCCTCTTCTCCTAAGCAAACTTAGAACCCATAATTTTTTTCTTTTTAAGCACAAAACAAAGTCTGATGGTGTACTTGCACCTGGATGAATCACAGTGTTTAGAATGTAATAATGGAAAAAACTCTTCTAGGCAGCTGACAGAACATGGAGATGTTAAAGTAATAGTTACATCTTAAATTGCTGCTTAAGATATAGAGACTTTGAACCAGCGATGAAACGCAGCTCATGTTTTCAGGAACAGCTACACAAAAGGTACATCTCAGGAAGGAATCATAGAATGGTTTGGGTTGGAAAGGACCTTGAAAATCATGTCATTCCAACCCACTGCCATGGGCAGGGACACCTTCCACTAAGCCAAATTGCTCCAAGCCCTGTCCAACCTGGCTTTGAATGGGATGGGGCAGACACAGCATTTCTGCAACCTGTGCCAGGGCTTCTCCATCCTTACAGCCAATATCCAATATCCTTCCTGATACCTAATCTAAGTATCTCCTCCTTTAGTTTAAAACCATTCCAAATTTTCCTAATCATAGAATATATATTTAAATGGAAGGATCCCATAAGAGTCATCAAGTCCAACTCCCTGCTCCTCACAGGACTACCTAAAACTAAACTGTATGACTAAGAAAGCTAGGTGAGCTGAAGCTGACCTCGAAGACAAGGTGAAAAGCTCCTTATTGGAATGCTGGTCCTTTACAAGGAGGCTCATCAAGGATGAAGTGTTCCTAGTCACGAAAGTCCCAGCAGCTGGTGCTTGCTGTGCCTGCCCAAGCAGAGCTGGTGGTCGCAGGACCTCGGCCGAGGGGTCGGTGACCGACAGATTAAGAGACAGATCATCATTTTGGTTTGATTGTCTGCAGCATCGCTGGGAGTTATTACACTAAATTAATTCTCCAGGCTGAGGGTCCCCAGAGGACAATATCATCTCGGTGGTTTGTTCCTAAAAGGGCTCAGCTGGGTGATTGTGTTACTGAGGCTTAATGAATTACAGCACGTGAGCGGGGCGGCAGCAATTGCCCGCGCGTGCCACCAGCTGTGCACACAGCCTCTCCACCCAGCTGGAACATAACTCTCCTTACCTTGTGGTTGCCAGGCCATCGTGCATCAGCAGAGGGGCAGGAGTTTCTAATTTGCCAGCTAGATGTGCTAGTGGGGTGCTGGAGCTGGGCAGGAGATCCTTGAGAGCAAGAGAAGGGATGTGATGGCTCACACAAGACCACCTGGAAAAGTGTGAGAAGAACAGGGTGTGCCTGCAGTGATACTTCCCAGCTGTCCTCTCCTCTTCTGAATGGTTGGGCTCAATGATCTTTCCCCTTTAAGTAGTGAAAGCCTGCAATAAGGTTGCTACAGAGCCTCCTCTAGGCTGAAAAACTCTCAACTTTTCATCATAGGAAAGGTGCTCCAGCTCTCTGAGCAATTTTTTTGGCCCTCACACCTAGAATGCCCAGTCACCTTCATAAAATCACAGAATGCTTTGTGTTGAAAAGGACCTTCAAGATCATCTCGTTCCACTCCCTGCCATGGGCAGGGACACCTTCAACTATCCCAGGTTGCTCCAAGCTCCATCCATCTTGTCCTTGGACACTTCCAGGGATGAGGCAGCCACAGCTTCTCTGGGCAACTTGTTCCAGAGCCTCACAACCTCCACAGGAAGAATTTCTTGCTAACGTTAAATCTAAATCTCTCATTTTAAGTTTAAAACCATTCCCCCTTGCCCTATTACTACCTGCCTGTGTGAAAAGTAAGCCTTCTTTAAGTACTAGAAGGAGCTCTAAGATCTCTGTGGAGCTTTCATTTCTCCAGGCTGAGCATCCCAAGCCCACCTCCAGAGCAGAGGGGTTCCAGCCCTCAGAGCATTTCTGTGGCCTCCTCTGGACTTTCTCCAGCAGATCCACATCTTTTGTATTGCTTGAATTGGTGTTGCTTTGGTAGCTGTTGATGAGAGTTATTCATTTTCACCTAACATGGCAGGAAAGTCCTCATTGTGTGGGCAAGCCTGGGGTGCTGCTGGGTCCATCGGGTGTAGGACAGGTCATAGGGAAGCAGTGCAAGAGCGGGGCAGAGGTGGACAACAGAGCACCACAGCAGTGTTTCATCAACCTCAAAGTGCTTTCTGGCAGAAGTCTGCTCTCAGCATGTCCCCTTTGCCACACTGGGGCAGAAAGGAGAGAAGGGGCTGTGGTTGGACCTTCCCCCGCTGCAGACCTTGCAGCAAACCTTGTGGCCACCAGATATGTGGGAACCCAGTCACCCATGGGCTGCTCTGTCAGCGTCACACAGCGCAGAACACAACTGTCTACGTGATGCTGTTTCAGCCTGCCAGAATTGAGGGAAGGAAATAGAGTGGCAGGTTCCTCTGCACTAGGAAACCGATTTGTTGTTGAAATGGCTTTCTCTTTGGTGGAGTATTTCCGGCACGGCTCCTCAGTGCTGGAAATGGGTTTATCCATCTACACCTTGTTTTCCAGCCACGAGCTCGTGGAGGTGTTGTCAGCAGTTGATTGCTGGAGTGAATATTAAGTGAAGTAATCTATTTTTTTCTCATGTTTTCAAACCTCAAATATGAATGTGCCATTGCTGGTGGTCCCTTGGAATGAGCACCTTCCTGCTGCCAAACTGCTCGCCAAAGTACCTTGCAACTGAACTCGGAGATAATGGCAAGCACAGGTTGATGCTTTCAACAAGTATGAGAAAAAGGTCTTTCTATGAGACTTGGCCTGTTTGAAGAAGCCCAACAGCTCTTCACCAGTGGGGTTGCACAGTTTGCGTGGTGACTTCCAGTTCTTGGCCATGACAGGTAGCCACCCTCTCAGCAGAAGAGCATTTACCACCCGCTGCCTCTTTCTGCAAGCCCAATCTGGGGACACTGGCCCCAGAGACAAGGGAGAGAGCAACATGCTGAAGCTCTGCAGAGCCTCCTGGCATGGTGAGTGTGTGAAGAAGTTGCCAGCTCAAGTTGTTTGGGCTCTTGTTGCAGAAACAATATTTCTGTCTGACCCCAGTTAGCAACTGATGTTTGCAAAATAAAGAAGTCAAGACACTGGAAATACTTTCCATTCCGGCTCTTGTCTCAGCCCAAAATATTAGTATTAAAAATATTGCATCTATTATATGCAGCTAATGTCTTTGCTGGCACATAAATCACCCAGAGATTTTTCATCTCCATATTAACAACAACAACAAAAAAAAGGCAAAAAGCTAACCATGCTCTATTTTTGGATATTTGTTAACTGTTTTGTTTCCATTTATTCCTACTACAACCACAGCAGTCTGTCTCCAAGGGACCATCTGTGGGAAAGAGAGCCCCTAGATTGATTTGGAAGGTGTCAGGGTCATTGACAGGCATGAAGGCGCTGAATCTCTGCTCTTTCTCTGATAATGTCTTTATTTAGCGTGACAGCCTCCAGGGCACGAGTGGACAACAGGCTTCTTTGTTTCATTTAAACTAACATTGCTCCGGCCATTCCCAGCATTATGCAGATGCTATGGATCATCCTAATTTCCTGATTAAAGCTGGGGGTGCTGGTCCTCAAGCAGTAGGGACCAAGGGCTACGTGGCACTGGCGCTGCAGAAGGTGACCCAGCTCTGTGCCTCCCCCCCAGGCAGTGTGTTCCCATGAAAACTGGTGAGTGGAAACTTATCCAAGAGAAAGTAAATTTTATGACTGAATCAGACCTTGACACAGCTCAGCAAATCCATGAGAGTGTTAGGGGTAGCATATGAGAGGAGACAGGAGTGGGATGTAGAGTAGACAGCTCCTCATGTTGAAGATTACTCTGCTTATTGCCGGGGGTCTGGACTAAATGACTTGTAAAGGGTCCCTTCCAACTCAAACCATCTATGATTCTATAAACTCTTCTCTTCATAGTGGGACAGAGATAGGTAAACATTTGAGAAACAGTTTAGGATTGTCACTGGGTTGCAGTAAATCATTTTCCAGATCAATCCTGGCTCCCAGTCCTCTACAGTAAATGCTGTAACCTTCTGCAGTATTTTGGAAGAGTGTTATTTAATGTGTTTGATAAAGGCTTCTGGCACATGTAAGTTCCAAAGCATCTCTGCAGCCTGAGTTGGTGTTTTACTGGATCCCCATGTCGGAAGTAATTGCCTGCCATTGACTTTGGGTCATCTCACATGTCTGGACAGCTGTTAGAGATCCTGTCAAATCTTGCCTTAGCTCCTACAGGAACGACATTTATTTCTTCACTAGAAAGCACTGGTATAAATAGGATATGGAAAAAAAAAAAGCCCCTAGGATGTCTCCTTGCTGCAGGTCAAAGAGTCACAGAGGTCTAAAGGAAGACAGCTGAACACAAAGGCAGCAGGTGGGGGCTCATCATACTATTTAGGATGTGTCTTGAGGGGCTGAAACACAGAGGGATGGTGGTGGGCTCTGTCTGTGCATCTTGGCATGGGTTTAAAGTTTATATCTCTTTGAGGATTATCAGATCTTGGGGTAACTGATCAGCCTGGGTGTATTTTTAAAGGAGGCAGCCTGGAGTCTGAGGTATAAGCTCTTTTATTGCAAAGTAGTAAAAGATGAATCTATATTCATTCAAATCACATTCTTGCCAGTAGCCCAGTAGTTAGTGATTGGGAAACGTTGTGAACTGTGGTTGTGTCTTAATTTAAACTATTTCATCTAAATTAAATTCATTTCCTTGTTACTGTATTTTCCAATGGCTTTCATGTAATTTTTGCAATCATGTGTACAGTACGCTAAGAATCCAACAATATAATTCCAAGTAATATAGTTTATGAAGATAACCATTTCCAAGCAATTTCTACATGAAATCACTGCAGTGATTTCTACACCAGTCTGGGCAGTCAGCCTTGAAGTCCAGGGGGTGCCTTCCTAGCTGGTTACCCACTCTGTGCAATGAAGGCCTCCATCTGGACATCCCTAATGATTTGTGGAAGATCCAGCAACACATTAAAAGAGCTGTTTTGGAGCTATCTCACATGCCATCTGTACTTGGGATGTCTTTCCCAAGCTGGTGTTGCAAAACAGCTACTTAAATTCCTCCTGAAAATTCATTTCCATGAAGCTTAGAAGAAAATAGCTGACTCAGGCAGCCTGTGAGGCCAAGCATTGCAGAGTGTGAGGGCTTTCACTGGACTTCAGCAGTAGACAAGTTTGCTCTTCGATGCTTTTGAGTCTGTTCTGAGGGACACTGTGCCATGTCTTTCAGCCCAGCAGTGCTGCCTTTGCTCCTGCAGCACAGCCTGTGGACTGAGTGTTCATGTGCTAGTCCTGTGAATGTCTCATCCATTGCTGTTGTGGTGGAAGAAGTTCTTCATTTGCTTGAGAGTCAATGGGAATTTTGGATGTACAAGACAGAGAATTACACTAATAGAATAGTTTGAGATTGAAGGAACATTTAGAGCTCATCTAGTCCAAGCTGCCTGCCATGGGTAGGGACACCTTCCTCTAGACCAGAGTTGCTTAGAGCCCCAACCAGCCTGATCTTGAATATTTCCAGGGTTGGGGCAGCCTCCACCTCTCTGAGCAACCTGTGCCAGTGTCTTAACAACCCTTAATGTAAAAATCAATGCTACCCTAGTTGTTTATAGTGAGTCTAGTGTGCTGTAAAGGCCAAATGAAATCATCTGTAGCAAACAAAGACAGATGCAATGTCCAGACCTAAGGGAAGGGTTGTCAGCGACAGCTGAACCCAAGGACCAAGGTGGTGACAAGAGAAGTTGTGCCTATGTAGACAGCTCACATGAAGGTTTCATAATGCTTTTCCCAGCAGCCAGGGGCCATGAGCCTCATTAAAAACATCTCTACCCCCATAGTGTTGTTTTTGTTGGCTGTGCTTTTCTTCTGGAGTTCATTTTATGTCTTCAAAGATGCATACATATAAGACTTAAAGCATGCACTTCATCTCAGCTGCTCAAAGATAATTTTAAATCTTGATCACCACCATTTTGACAGGTGGATTTTCTATGCTTCCAAAGTGCTGTGTCTGCCCAGACAGCATGGGCTCAGTCTAGCAGTTGGGGTGGCCTTTAACCCTAGTGACAGAAAGGCATGAAAGAAGTGTGAATAATTTCATTTTTGTTCTCAGGAGTGGACATGACATCTTGTTCCCTTCTCATGTGAGAAAAATGCAAACAAAAATGAAACTGGAGCCAAGCGAAATCAGTTTGAGGGAGAAAGCCAAGGGGAAAACACACACAAATCCTGTGTTCTTCATCCTTGGAGCTGGTGGTTGTTTTTTTGGGTTTTTTTGTGGGGTTTTGAGGTTTTTTTATTAAATTTGGTGGAACTGTCAAGCTTATTTGAGTGCTTCCCACTCTCAGCCATAGCAAGGATAGAAAATGGCCAGGGATCAGCTGTGATGCACCAAAGCGACACTGAGTTGTTCTTATTAAACATCACAGTGCCTTTGTTGAAACTGGGCTTGGTGAAGGATACAGTGGGGGGAAGTCAGGCCTCCAGAATAGATATTCAGACATTTTTCCTTGTTATTTTAACAACAATATTACCCAAACCTCCAAGACCAGTTCTAGACACTAAAAAAATTCCACCAGCTCCTAACTGGGATCCTTCAGGCTGTCCAGGCAATATTGTATTCCAGGCAATATTGGACAGGGCTTGGAACAACCAAGATCTAGTGGAAGATGTCCCTGCCCATGGCAGGGGATTGGAATGGAATGATTTTTAAGGTCCCTTTCAAACCAAACCTTTCTGTGGTTCTCTAATCTTAATCTATCCCTTATTCCAGCAATTGCTAATTAATTGCAGGCATGTTAATAGCAAAGCTGATCATGAGATACTTCCAAGACTTAGCATTATATTCCTGGGCCTGATCTTGGCACAGAGATGAGACTCTACCTGGGCAGAAGGAAGAGTAGAGAGAAACCTACTATCTCTCAAATCTAGTGAGAAATGTTTTTATTCAAGCACTGGAAGGATGAAGGGGATGGAGAAAGTCTAACCTTGACCACAGCACTGCTTGTCATTCTCAGCCTCTTGCTTGAGCGTCTGAAAGCTCATATGAGTTTTTAATTGCTGGGTAGCCCTTGCCATGCCCACCAGATAGTCTGCTCTGCACAAAAGCTGGACTAAAATAAACCTTCTCCTCTACAAGGAGCTTACTGTGTACTGGAGGGTTTGTCCCATGGGAAAGTTGGCTGGTACTGGGGGCAAGCATGATGTCCAGGCAGGTTCTTTACAGGCAGGAACCAGTATGTCCAGAGCACCCAGTTCCTGAGTCCAAGGACAGGATCTCAGTCTATTTGGCCATACAAGGTACTGTGTATCCTGGGGTAAATGTCTCGAGTGCCGTTGGAAATGTATAGAATTATGGAATTGTTGTGGTGTGAAAAGACCTGTCAGATTATTGAGTCCCACCGTTCCACAGCACTACCAGGGCCAGCATTAACCCATGGCCCCAAGTGGCACAACCACATGGCTTTTAAATCCTTCCTGAGATGGAGACTCCACCACTGCCCTGAGGAGCCTGTGGCAGCTTGACAACTCTTCACAACTCTTTCAGTGAAGAAATTTTTTGCTAATATCCAATCTAAACATCCCCTGGCATAACCTGTGGTCATTTCCTCTCATCCTGTCCCTTGTTTCCTGGGTGCAGAGCCCAACTTCCCTCTGGCTCCCCACTCCTGTCAGGGAGTTGCAGAGAGCCAGAAGGTCTCCCCTGAGCCTCTTTTTCTCCAGGATGAGCCCCCCCAGCTCCCTCACCTGCTCCTTGTCAGACCAGTGCTCTAATATAACTCCTTACCTCTTGGTGTTTGTAGGAATTACCAGACCAAATCCCAGTGCACCCACCAGGAGAATGTAACCCCATGTTGTCCTCCAGCTCTCCATGTGCCAGACAAATGGTGAGGGCTCTCAGAGGACTTGTCTTGCTCAGGGGGATACAGGCAGGGCTGACAGGACACAGCAACTGTGTTTTAGACCACAGCTGTCCACGTGTCTGGAGTTATTTTCCCCAACCCTGTGCCTTCCAGCTCCTTTCCTTGGGAGCAAACGATGTAGTAAAAACTTGCAGGAATCCTGTATTTCTGAGCACGTAGGCTGGTAATCAGTGAGACAGCTGAAGCCTTAGATTTGTTTGAGTAGGCTTCTGTGACAGAACAGACATTTGTCAGATCTAAATTCTGTTGAAAGGTATCTCTTTTAGCTAATTAAATAAAAAAATGGGTGGAAGAACAACAGCAGAAGCTATTCTGACATCTAATAGCATTGTATTTCCAGCTTGGCAATGCCAAGTGTCTCCCCTTGGTTTTTAGTACTTGTTCAGTTTCTTTGCGACTCTCCGAGTCTCTTTAGTTTCCACATTGGGCCATATCCCTGGTCCCACTGAAGTCAGGGAAGTTTTGAACTGAGTTGGAATTCAGCCTTTGAAGTGAAAATAGTTATTTAAGGTTAAATGGATCCAAGGGATAAGAGATGGTTGTGCTGTCTAGATACTTTTTCTTGTAGCTGGAGGAGGGTTCTCTGCAAGGCACTGTGTGTCCTTACAGCTAAGGATGAGCAGAGAGGGACAGGGAAAGGATTTCCCAATAACTGTGGCTTTTTTCTGAGGTGAATTCTTGCTTTTCCCGGAGATGTTCTGTGTGATTCCAGCTTCGGCTGTTCCTGCCTTCAGCATCTCAGACCTAAAAGCCTGAGTTGGGAAGTGCCTTTCGATTCCTGCCTACTTTGGTTCCGTAAGCTTGGCACATCACCACAAAGCACCATCTTGGGACAACCTGTCAAGCTGCCATCTGTGCACCTCCGCTCCTGCCCTTGAACAAGCAGGAGGTTGTTTCCATCAACAACCCACAGTGGGTCTGTGGTGGAGTGCCCAGATCTCTATCTTGCCCCTTCCTGGGGCTCTATATATCCCCAGCTCCTTGGCCACACCTGAGAGCAAGGATGAATCTTAATCTCACAGGTTTTGAGATGCTGTAGAGTCAAAAAAAGTTTTAAGATCTGGGCCCTGTTCTCTCTGCTTTGGCTTTTTTTCCCCACAGATCCTATTTCTTCTTGGCTTCTCTTTGCTTGGCTTTTGGGAAGATGAAAGCACACAACGAGTCTTTGCCTGAATGCTGGATGATCATCTAGACCCCCGTCCGCTGCCAAGTCACGGACATTGCTCCTTCTTTGCAATTCTCTTTCCTTTTCTTTCTTGCAGGTTTCTTCCCCAAACTTGTTTAACCCTGGTGCTTTCCATCTTGTGATCAGTGACTGCAGAGCTTTGGTCTGTGTTTGCTGTGCCCCTTGCTGTAGGAATATCACCTTTTAGCTGTCCTGTACAGGGATGGAGCTGCCTGTCCTCCCTTGTCCTATTGCAACACCCCAAGACTGAACAGTCTTTCACATCCCACATTGGCTAAACTGTTCTGTTTGTTTGTTTTTTTATATTAAGCCTTTTTTTCGTTCACAGCCCCTAAACACAAAGGGTTTGGTTTATAATATCATTATGGCTTTAGGAAAAAAAACTGTCCTTGCATGCATTTCTTGCAGGAATTTACAGCAGAGTTTGGTTCTGAGCTCATTTCCAGGCATTTTTGCTTAGTTCTGCTGAAATTAAAGCTGTGTATGTGTACAACGTTTGTAATTTCTGTGCAATATTTACAAATTAAATACAGTAGCAAGCTGTCTGGCTTATAACCCAAGACTTGAAGTGCAACCAAACAGTTAAATTCAGATGTTTGAGAAAGAGCAAAACCACAGAAAACAAAACTCTAGCACACTTAAGCTTGTGAGGGCTTAGTATCAGATAAGGGCTTTAACTAACTTTTATTTTGACATTCCCCTTTTAATAAGCATTGCTCTTTACAAAGCAGTTTATGTGATTGCGTTACTGAGAGGAAACAAAGAAATGCCAGGAAAACTTGATGTGGAGAATCTGTACTCATAAAATGTTTGTAAGCTCCAGCAAACAAGAAAGCTTTTCCCATCTCCTTCTTCTTTTTTTTTTTTTTTTTTTGTTTCCCTCCCTTTCACCTTCAAAAAAAAAAAAAAAAGTAAAAAAACCCTAAACACACACATTGAATATCTCAGAAAACCAGGTCTGGTGGTCTGAGTCTAAACATAAATTCCTTCCACTGCCATGAACAAGCCTCTTCATCCTGTGTTCACAGAACATGAGCCCTCACTCTTTATGGTTAAAAGCCAATTGGCCTCAGAAAATAGGTTTTAACTCCTGGGGATGCCAAGGAATACAGATTCCATGGACAGATGGCTTTGGCAGGCCGGGTTGGAGACTGTAGAGCCGCTGACCATTGAAATCTATTTGTGAATGGCTGCTTCCTTTGTCTGAGAGCCCTTAGCCAAGTGGTGCCAGTGATGAAAATAAAGTTAATTGCTGTGTGACAGGTTTAAAATAAAAGCTGCTCTTTATCCGAATGGAGGTGGGGGTTTGGGCTAAGGGATGAGGCTGAGCAGGGGTTTTGTAATGGCCACAGAACCAGTACAGATGCAGACTGCTGTGGTCACGCAGCACTCACAGTTGCTTCCCTGTTTTGGGGGATGTCCTGTGCAACAGCAGTCTTGTAAGGAGCTAGGCATGAAACCATCCCACATGCTCTCAGAGCCAAGGCTGAGTGTTAAAAAGGCAGTGGGCAGGCCGAGAGCTGCTGGTGTGTTTAGGGTAACTCTGCACTGTCTTGGTGAAGGCGGCCAGTGCCAGGACCATCTCCATCTTATCTGCATCTTTGATGATGGCATTCTGTCTCTGCCTTCTCTGCTAGGGACAGCCATGCTGCAGCCTGTTTGGAAATCTGAGATGTCTGAGGCTGCCAAAGCATTTCTTCCATTTGACTGTTGTGTTTTTGGGGGCTTGCCATCTCGGCTACTGGTTACAGCCAGCACACAGGGGCTTGCTCACTCTTTCTGACACATGGTAGTCTCTCAAGTAAACCATTTTTGGGCAATTCCTCCTCTTTGTGTCTGTTGAATTTCCGTGTTAGCCATTTGGAGCTATATGAACATAGCTGTCCATCTAGAGGCTGTGGTCCTGGCTCCCCATGCTTCCAGAGCCAAGGATGGTCCTCAGTTCCTTCATCCATGCATGTGTCCTGTCCTGGTGTGGCAATGATGAAGGACATGCATAAAGTAAGGCCAAACAATACCAGTTTACTTGTTGATTTGCTTTTTAGTTTATTTTTTTTCTACTTAGAAACTCCTAATATTGAACTTAAAATAGTTCACTGCAAACCCATGCAGCAGTGTGCTAAGTTGGCTGGCAAGAGGAGCAAGAGATGCTGTAGGCCAGGTATATCAGGAGCTACTTAATTCTTCAGAAAAAAATATCTCCAGTTATTTCTTGCCTACTTGACCTCCTACTGCTCAGCTGGGACTAACCTAGTTTTCCCTGAGTAGTGTGGAAGTAATACAGAAGACACAGAGACCTGAGAGGGTTTTTTCTGGGAACCAAAGCCGTGTTGTCCAGCTTTACAAAAACTTACAGCTGGAATATGCCTGTTACTGAAGATTTAGAGGTGTGGGTTGGTACTAGCTTGTTAGATGCCAAGAAACTGTCCCCCTTTTTGTGGTGGCCTGCCAAGAAGGGCCAGGCTGTCTGGAGGGACAAATGTGTTGACCAAACAGACCCATGACAGAATGGATGAACTAAAGACTTTCTTTGACTTTCCAGGCGACAGCAGAGACTTCCCAGTGGGAACAAGTCTCAGCAGCACGTGGATCATCAGCAAGGTGGCACCAAACATAACAGAGACCACCAGAAAGTCTACCAAGGAGGCCAGGCCCCTCACTCCTCAGGCAGGACGGGCCACCACGGCTACAGCCAGAACCGGAGATGGCACCACAACCAGAAGCACTCGCCCAACGACAAAGAAACGCACAGAAACGCCAAAGAGACTGAGAATTTGAAAATCGAGGACACCTCTGTCTGCACGGTGCCTGTCCCCGTGGAGACACCCCGAGGCCCAGAGGCTGTGGAGAAGCAGTCTCAGCAGTACATCCAGGAGTCAGAGACCAAGCGCAAGGACAGTATTCACGAGCGCATCGGGGAGAGACCCAAGATCAATTTGCTTCAGTCTTCCAAAGACAGGCTGAGGAGGAGACTAAAAGAAAAGGTATTATTTCTCAGGGAAACCTTGAGTTTCTCTTTTTCCCAAGAGTCTGGTTGTTGGCCATTCTCCATACGAAGGGTGGGGTGGGCTCAAGGGGCCTTTCCATCAATACACCCAAATTATCTTAATCTCCTAATGTCAGTACTTCTCTTGAGGTGTCCTTGTGCTTCCTCAGGAGGCCTCTATTGACACAGTTAAGGCTCTGGGCTTGATTTCTTGGTTGAGTCTCTTGCTACCAGCTTGAGTTCTCCAAGGACTGGGAACTCTCCGCCTGTCCATGGGAGAAGTCTTCTCTCTTACCTTGGGAAGGCTGTGAGCTCCGTCCTGGTCTGAAGAGCTCATCCACTTTGCAAAAAAATATCTGAAAAAGGCACTTTGTCTCTCTGCAATTACATAGCTAAATCCCAAACTCTGCCTTTGGAGTGCTGAATAGTTGGACTCCGTTACTTTAAAGTTGATATCCATTTATCTCTGCAGAGAACCGCCCTTATCTTTCCCCCTTCCTTCCAACAACCCAACAATAACAAAACTATTGCATGCAAGTGACGGAGGAGAAATCCTTTCTGAAAACAATATTCAGCCACAGATTTCTGAGGAATTTGGAGATGATATCTCCATTTGCCCCCTGAGAAACTCAGATTCTTGTAATTCTTTTGTCAGACTGGAAAATGCATCTGTGGGGGTTACCTCTAATGAGATTTCCAAAATACGGAGCAAAAATAACATGAACATATACAATTCCATGGGAGCGCATGTTGGAAATTTATACCTTTGAATGCATGAGCATTTACTATTTCTGTATGTGGCATGAGGGGGAGGAAGAGATTTTGCTACTTATATTCATGCTCTTTAAAGCAGTGGGAATATAGCAGAGGCTTTCAGTGTATTTATTGTAATGCTCTTCTTGAGAGTTTAGAGTCTTATAAGAAACATACCACGTAAGCACCCATTCTTGGGTGAGTGTCATCAACAAAACCAGCCTCCTGATGGGATGTCTGGACAAGTCAACTGCTGAGTGGCATTGGGTTTGTCCAAAAAACTGCTACAGGTTTATATTTCATAGTGCTTTATAAGATTGAGCTGGAGGAGGAGAAGGGACCAGACCAGAAAAAGTGGGATGCATTCCTTACACTTGGGAAAAGGCGCAAATGGATAATAGAGTGTTGAAAGGAAGCAATAATTTCTGTGGTAAGGATGTGAAAAGTGTTAACAGCCAAGAGATGAAAAAGTCGAGAGTCTTTCAAATGCTGGGATCATGTGACATCTTTGATCTCAATTTACATTGTCAAATATATATTCAAAAGAAGATATTTTTGTAGGACTGTTGTCTGAGCATTTTGCAAACTTTGGTGCACTTTCTAAGTAGAGGCACAAAAAATGTCCATTATTACGATGTCACAGACACCAGAAACTGGCCCAGGGTGCCAAAGACAATCAGAGATGGTCAGACTTTGGCATTCTGGCCCAGGACCATCAAGGGCATAATCTTCCTGAGGTGAGAGGGAGTATTTTGGGAATGAGTGCTACGAGAAATGGAGAAGTAGAACATTTCTAGGGCAAGATTCTTGCGCTTGTGTTTTTCAGTGCTGAGATTACCACTGTGCTGCTAAAAGATGCTTTGTCTTTTCTCTGTCTGTTTATATGTCTTCCAAATCCCCTTCCCCCTTCGCTGCTTCTGCAAGGACAAGGGCTGATATGTCTGTTTTTTCCTTGTGTAACAGACGCCTTGTCTTTCCCTTTTCACGGACCAGGACGAAGTCACGGTGGAAACCACCGATCCTGAAAAGAATAAAATGGACAAACTAATTGAAATTCTCAACAGCATGAGGAACAACAGCAGTGACGTTGACTCCAAGCTCACCACATTCATGGAGGAGGCCCAGAACTCTACCAACTCTGAGGAGATGCTGGGGGAGATAGTCAAGACCATCTACCAGAAAGCGGTGACAGACCGCAGCTTTGCTTCCACAGCAGCCAAGCTCTGTGACAAAATGGCCCTTTTCATGGTGGAAGGAACCAAATTCCGGAGTCTGCTCCTCAATATGCTGCAGGTAATGAGAAAAAATGAGTTGGTTAGATACCTGCAGCATGGCCTCACCTGGTCTTGCCTTGTGTTTGGAGCTGAGCTGATTTTCTTATGAACCCAACTGATGAGAACAGAAGTGTATCAGCCATTTTTGTCTTTGCACATCTTTAATGGTTGCCATAGATAATATGGCACTGAGGGCATTGTCAAGTTGGTCTTTATTCCTACTTCATGAACTCTACGTGGAGTTGCAGTATCTCACACCAGGGCCCATCTGTGAAATTAGTCAGGTACTTGGGGCAGTGTTCCCATGGCATGAAGAGAAGTGAACTGGATTCAGTATTACAGTGTGGGCTGTTAGAGTGGGCAGTCCCATCTCAGCATCAGCAACACTAAGTCATGGCATGGTCCTTGAGTGGGCTGCTGGTTGCATCACATGACTGGAAGAGCTTGCCCCTGGTTTCTGATTGCAAACAAAATCTGAAATAATTAGTGTATTTGCTCATTATTATGTGTGATTTCTTTATTGGTATATACAGAATTGGTTGGTTGTTTTGCTCAAAAACCATCAGTGACTTCAAAGTTGTACAGGGAGAGAAGAAAGCAGTGGCTCTGATAAATGGTCCATGATATTAATGGTTGGACTTGGTGGTCTCGGATGTCTTCTTGTTCTTCTTGCTTCTCTTGTGGGAGATCCTGTATTTGATGCTTTGCCTGGCTGCCTATGCCTTGAGTTGATTTTTGGGCATCACAGCAATCAGGGAAATAAGGAGTAAGTAAAATAAAATAATGAAAATCAATATTTAATGTAACCTAAGATCCTTCTGAGAAGTTTCTGATCCAGTTCTCTCATTGCTCTGGGTGCACGTCAAACCCATCCCACTGCTTCTCTGCTCTCCTCTGCAAAGCCCTTGGCCAGCACAGACGCCAGCCCATTGTCTGTACCAGGTGGTGAGTTTTTCCGGATCAGTTTGTTTCCCAAGTGATTATCAATCAGAGCGAGAAAAATAGCTGTCAGAATCAGTCCCAGATTTAGCAGCAAGGGGCTGGAGGGAGCTCTGAAACTTCCATGAATCCCTCTCTTCCATGCCGGTTCACTCTTGTGTCTCACTCTGCTTGGCTGAGTGACCTAATAGATACAAGATAAAGTCTGGGATCAATGGCCAGGGAGCAGCAGAGTGTTAGCCAAAAACTGAGGCTGATGTCAGTTCCAGTTACTTCATTGTCTTGCCCCAGCATTCCTACACATGCCAACAGACCCAGTAAACTGATTTATTCTGCAGCACCGTGAATGAGAATAAGTGGATTCATATTCAGCTCTTCACAGGATGAATGTAGAATAAATAATATATCTCCTGTCTCCAGAGAGTCTCAAAGTGCTTCTCAGAAGCATGGAGCCAGTCACAATGTGTTGGGAGCATGGTGTCCATTGTGAAGACCTGGGGAGAAATGAAGTGCAAAGAGCAAGAGGGGTGTGCCGGTGACCAAGTTCATGTGTTGAAGCAAGGAGAAATATGCAAAAGGGATTTGTTCAGCCCCAAACTGCACATCTTTTATAAATGTCTTGATGGGGCAAAAGGTGACAGGTCACTACAGGTCAAAAGCAAAGTGCTGTGTGAAACTAACTAATTTAACATTTCCTTTCTGATAGTAAAGGATTTTGACTTTCTCCAAGCACAGATTTTTTCCGAATCAAAACAATTGTGTGTGCTGACACAGTTTCATTAAATACTTCAGTCAAGCCCTAAACCAGGATTTTTTTTATGTATTCAGGCTTGATAGCCCTGGCTGGAGTCTGAGGTATGAGGCACAAAGGGTCGTTGCAACTGTCTTGGTGTGAAATAAGGGCGTCGATTATCAGTATCAGTGTGGTATATTGGAACTGATATATGATATACTCTCAATATCAGTAAGGCATATTGGATATCATGGATTAATGTGGATATCCTATTGATATATTCATACATTGATATAAATTATTATATATACATAGAGAGATTCATCTGTATCTATATAGTATATTGATACATTCATGTTATATATGGATGTATATCAGTGTAATACATTGATATATGATTGATGATACAACACTATCCTAGTCCAGTCATGGCCCTTCCACTATCAGCTATTTTCCATCAGCCATTTCTAGATAATTTTGCATTAATTAAAAAAAAACAAAACACCAATAAGAAAACCCCCAACACCAAACCTTTAATCAAACCCTTGCTCCAGAGCAGGATTTATGTCTCTCTAGCACCTTTCAGACTAATCTGATCCCCGGACGTAAGGAGCTCGGCTCGCTGGGCACCGGCGAGCTGGGGAATTACTCTGCTGGGGTGTGATAAATCAGGATCAACGTGATCCCCTCCCTGTGCTGCTGGCGCCTGGGGCTGGACCGCTGGCCCCCCCATCTGCTCCCGGCAGATGCTCATGTTTTGCAGGGGCTTGTTTGTCCCTTTCTCTCAGGACTGCGGTAGCAGCGGCTCTGCCCCACCAGAGGATCTCAGAAATTAATGTGTCAACCCGTTGAGCTGCCCTGCCAGCATCTTGGTACCTATAGACAGTGTCCCTGTACCCAGCTGGACCTTAAAACAAGCTGCAAGGGTTTTTCCTGCAGAACAGGCAGTAAACTGTCTTTTGAACCTGGCTCGCCTTATATTTTCACCCATTGACAAGGCGCTCATGCTGAAGGGGTTATACATGCTAACAGCTTATCTCAGGGAACTTGTTTTGATACCAAAAGAGATGCCAGTGCAGCAGCACAGGAACATTGTCATATCATCCCCCTTCCTGCCAGAAGCTCCTCTGAAGAGCCTTCCCCATGGCCAGCGTTGGTCCATTTCAAGCTTTAAATGGATCCATCAGGAAAACTCTGGTTTGAATTTATCCTTCACTCTGTGTTTTGGTCCAAAGTCTTGGCTGAGTCTTGAATTTGAGGGCTGCAAACCTTTCAGGAAAAGAGATGTGGGAAGAGGAGTCATGGAGTGGTTGACTGATAGAGCTCAGGATGATGCTGCCGTGAGGGAGCTTGGCACTGAAGGGGTCATTTGGCCTCTGGGTTGTCAAACCCTGGCACAGGTTGCCAAGCAAGTGTTGGAGGAGCCATTCCTGGAAGGATTTAAAAGCTGTATGGATGTTGCACTTGGGGTCGTGGGTCAGTGGTGGTCTTGGCAGGGCTGGGGGAGTGTTTGGATTTGATGATCTTAGAGGGCTTTTCCAACCTAAACAATTCTGTGATTCTATGATTTGGGTTTGTTTTAGTTCTCATTGAGTTTGGTTTAGTGTTTGGTAGCGGAAGGGATTTTTGGCTTTTGGGGTGGACCTGGGTGAATTGGGCCCAGGGAGCTTGGATGGCTGGGGACATGCAAGCACATCTTAGTGGACACATAAACAGTTTCTTCACCACTCTAGAAATACCTTCTTAATTAACACATTGAAAGTAAGTCTCCTGTGAGAATTTTTTACTTGTCGGTTTCACTCACTGTTGTATCCAGGCTTTTTTTTTTTTTTTCAGTGGGGGTTGTTAAGCAATGTGCCACAAAACCTTCACATGTAACATAAGTTGGAGTACTCCTCTGCTGGAACAACCGTGCTCTTTATAGCAGAGCTGTGTCTGCATCTGAACTATGCAGAGCCAAGTGTATTATTAGAGTGGACATCACTGGGGCTGTAATTGTACACTGCTCCCCTTAGCAACCACAGCCAACAGCACATCAAACAGAAGGCTGATACCTTCTTTTAATAATAATTAAAAAAAACCCCACCACCCATCATAAAATGAATGTCTCAACACAGAGCAGAAGAGCCCACTTCAGAGCACCAGTGCTTGGTGCAGTGCCTGCAGATGGAAATGCCTTGGTGCCAGTGGAGAAGAGCTGGTTCTGTGGCATACCCTGTGGCATATCCTGCTGCATGCCTTGTTGGATACCCCAATATATACCACAATGCACACCTTACTGCATACCCCAAGGCAAGCTGCATTTGATACCTTGTAGAATGGCATTGCACACCCTAATGTATGCCAAAATTTATACCCTAATGCATTCTGAGTGCATATCCTGTTGGACACCCTATGGCATACCCTAACGATCTGTCCTATGGTATATTCTAATGCATTCCCTATGAAATACCCTGTGGTATATCCTGATGCATACCCTATGGCGTATCCTATCACATACCCTAATACACATCCTATTACACACCCTAATGCCTAACCTGTTGCACACCCAAATGCAAAGCCTATGGCTTTTCTTATTGCCTACCCTATTGCATATCCTGTCGGATACCCTATGGCAAACCCTAATGCATATCCTATGGTGTATCCTAATGCATATAGTCTATTATAAACCCTGAAGCATACCCTGTGGTGTATTCTAATGCACATCCTATTGCTCACCCTAATGCCTCTCCCGTTGCACACCCAAATGCAAACCGTACAGTTTACCTTATTGCCTACCCTACTGTACCCCTGTTGCACACACTATTACACACCCTAATACACTTCCCATGGCATACTGTCTTGCACGCACACACAGAGTTTCTTCATCGTCTTGCTTTAACCTCTTGATGCCCCGGAAATGCCTTCCTTGTTTCAATTCTGTACTTGCCTCTGATTGTAGAAACTTCATGGAATCATAGGACATCTCAAGTTGGAAGGGGCTCTCAAGGATTATTGAGTCCAGCTCCTGGCCCTACACAGGACACTCCAACAATCCAACCATGTCCCTGAGAGCTTTGTCAGCCTTGGGGCCATGACCAAACACTAGGGAGCCTGTTTAGTGCCCAGCCACCCTCTGGGGAAAGAACCTTTGCCTGAGATCCAACCTGATAACTCCAGCCCATTCCCTGGGCTCCCAACCCTGGTCCCCACAGAGAGCTCAGACCCTGCCCCCCCTCTGCCCCTCCCCAGCAAGTTGCCCCTGCAGTGGGATCTCCCCTCAGTCTCCTCTTCTCTGGTTGAACACACTAAGGGCCTTCCCCCTAGACCTTGAGATGAACTTGACACAAATCCTGTGGGTTTTGGTAGAGGTTGCATTTGGGTTTCAGTAAGCTCAGCTGGATTTGAGATGGTCATTGTGACCATTTCTGGAGGAAGGTGGTGAAAAATCCATTGTTGTTCATCGCAGGTGCAAGATGAAAGAGGAGAATTTAGGTTGAATCATTTCTTGAGTTGTAAACATTGTGGCATGAGATATTGGAGAATTGATAGATTCCTTTTCGTAAAAGACGGTGCAAAGTGAAGTGTTTACCCTGCTGAGCATGAGGATTTGGGAGGAATGAGCTGAAATCCTTCCTGGCCTGTAGGCTCCCTCTTTATTTGAGCAAATAACTCCCCAGTGATAGCAGCCCTTTCTGCATTAGAAGGGTTCTAAGTTGTAATGATAGACACTGAGGGGATACTGTGGGAGTTGAAGCATGGAAGTTGGTTGGACTCAATAATCTTTGAAGTCTCGTCCAACCTTAATGATTCTATGTTATTCTAAGTAAAACTCTAATAGTTAATGCTGAAAGGCATATTATTTCCCACCCCCACCACCTCACCCCCCAACATGATTAAGGTCTTTGGTGAGGAATAGTTTGTGGTTTGGCAGGGATGGAGGCAGGAGGATCCAAGCATGGCTGGAGAACTTCTGACCTGTACACCATGTCCAGCACTGACTGCAAAAACCCATTTCCATGCCTGTTTTTAATCCCATTTAATTACAGGTAGTCCAGTTTGTGCACATAAAATCAGAGTGGTACCGCTTGTCTCTGAAAAGACATTGGCCAGCAGACACCAGAGAGGTTGCCTCACTGAAGGACAGGGGGGGGAAAAGAGTCCCAATGTCCATGAAGGAAATCCTAAAGCCATAAAGTGTGTGTCTTACGTGCCACAATGGTGAGGATTTGCTCACTCAGCTCCACAGAGCAGCACTGCATCCGTCTCTTCAATCAGTGCATGAGCACAACGTTGCAGCCTTTGGCTTCTCTTCCAGAAGAGTTTGATGAGTTCTTCCTGTGGTGAAGTGGTGATTCAATGGAGAGAGCCTCCTCAGCTTGAGCTGCTCTCCATGGCTCTTCCAGGGGGATGAGGAACATCCCAACCCACCATCTCGTGAGGTGGTGAACCTCAGAGATGATGTGAGTGGGCTCTGCCAGCCCCACAGGATCCCAGCACCAGCAGAGAAACAGAAAATGATGCTGCCCTTGTATCAACACCTTCATTTGAGGGCTTGCAGACACTTGTAGAGCTTGGAAACCTTTTTTACTTACACTTCTGATACTGGCAGTGCTGTCCTGCTTTTGTAAACCGCTGTGGGACTCCCCAGCAAAGTCTGCCTGCTAAGCGCAGCTTTGCAGAGGAGATTTACTTTCTATACACCCAGGGAATTCAAAGGCAATTCTAAATTCATGCACACCTATATATACATAGTGCTTGGAGGGGAACAGGGAATGCAGTCTTGTGAGTGGCTCTGAGGAGCATCCCAGGCTGCTGCATCCTTCTGCTCTTAAGCCATGGAGAAAAAGAGTGGAAAGGAGACAACGTTCCTTGTCGTTGCCCACACTTGTGTCTCTGAAGATGTTCTGTAACAGGACACCCCAACAATTCCACCTTGTGCCTGAGGGTGTTGTCCAAATGTTCTTTAAGCTCTGGAGGCTTTGGCCATGCCCACTGCCCTGGGGAGCCTGTTCAGTGCCCAACCACCCTCTGGAGGAAGAACCTTTCCCCAATACCCAACCAAAATCTCCCTTACATTCCTTAATAAAGAGCCCCTAATTGAAGGATTTATTTACCCTTAGACTTCCAAATAATTTAAGAGTAAACTCATAAAAATGCCACAGAGTACTTCTCAATTCTTTTGAAGCCAGCCTGAGCCTCTTATCTTGTAGCATGACCTATGTGCATGAAATTCTGCAAAAAAAAAAAAACTACACCTTGCTTTCATCAAGTTTAGACAATTACATTTTGATACCAGTAATGTCTCCCCTTCACTGACCACCTTCCTCTCGAAACCCTGTCCTTGGTGGTTAATTTTAAATATTATTTATTATTTTATCCTTGTGTTTTTATCTTTTGTTTCTTATTTTGCTTACTTGTTAGGATATGTTTACTTACTACATATGTTAACATCACATAACTTAGGAGGTTAAATTTTTTTTTAATATTTTTCTCTTTTGTTCTTTTTTTTTTTTAACTTTTCTTCTTTTTTCATGCTGATCTGGGGCCAATCCCGTGCAAGTGTCAGCATCAGGCAGGAGAGGGAGCCAGGGGAGCAGGCTGGCAGCCTGCCTGTGCCTGCAGGTGAAGGGCAGAGCCCAGCATCAGTTAGAGCTGTCCCTGTCACTATCCCATTTCTGCCTGCCCCTAGGAACAGCACTGGGCTTTGCCCTGGCAGCTGCGGGAGCCACTGGTGGGTCTGGGAGTTACTGGAGAGCCCTGGATTAAATATTTAAATATTTAAAGCTTCGAGCTTGAAACTCGTTGCTTTTCCCAGTGAGAAGGACAGTGACTGTAGGAGCCATTCTGTGGCCTTTCTGTAACACAGGAATGTGGTGGTGCCTGGCAGCACCTCCTTGGAAGCTGGTGGTGAGGTGAGGGAGAGGTTAATCCAGCACAAAAAAAAAGGGGGTTAACCCAAGATCTAGTGGTTTAATGGAGTGCAGAAAAAAAAAAAAAAAGGGCAGTTTCCCACTAATACAAAGGAGGGCATGGGGACAGAAGCTGTGGCCACAAGCTCTAGGAGCTCTCTGAACTGGGAATAGCTGAGCCAGACTTCAAATTAAATGAACAGAGGCATTGCACGAGCCCAGGGATAGGTTTGGGGAATCACTACCCCTTTAAGAAGGAGAGGTGCAGCTGGAGGAGGCCACAGGGCTATTGACATAGGAGTGGGTGGCATGGAGGATACCCAAGGGGGTTGTCTCCTTGGCCTTGCAGGTCGCTGGGATCTGGAATCCCTCTAATGCAGCCACACTCATGGCTCTGCACAGAAAAGATGCTTAGTTCAGAGTAGCAGTGTATCATGAATTGAGAGATTGATGGGAAGCAGGACTAAGATTCTGAAAAAACCCTTAGAGTTTAAAGATTGGCATATTTGACTTCACTTCAATGTGCTGGTAAGGTTTCACAGTGCAGTGATCAGGTGTGCAGTGAAAAAATAGCCATTGCCTTTACTCCGCAAGTAAGTTGAGTGTAGTTTCTCCTGTCTCATTTTCACCTTGGAACAGAGATTTCAAGGCCATGGTGGGGGACCAGCCCCTGCCCAAGCATGTGTTGTGACCTCGGAGACGTACCTGGTCTCCCATCATCTCTGCTGGGCATCTTCCAGTGGTGGTGGGACTCAGCAGAGGCTCCTCTTGGTCCTGCAGGTCAGTGGTGAGGAGTGTCAGGAGCATTCCTGCCTGAGCTGCTGCTGCCTGCTTAAAGCACAGCCAAGTTCAAAACAGGGGGCTTTGGGTGGTGGCACCCATGCACACCCTATGCATGGAGCAGAGGCTCTGCTGGGCTCTAGGTGGAGACTGCAGACTGCTCAGCCTGCCTGCATCCTGGCTGCATCCTGCCTGCAGCACTGGGAAAAAGCCAGGCAGCAGCCTACCACTAGGGTTGGCTCCTAGCTGCCCCAAGACATTACTGGTGGGTGAGGCTGCTGGGGGTCCTGCTAGGAGAGACAAGGGAGAAAGAAAGAAAGAAAATAAAAGCTTTAAAGTCCATTTTTGCATTGACTGAGAGGTGGGGAAAGGTAGGGGGGCACTTCAGTGTAAAGACACCCCCAGCAGATCAGGCTGAACTGGCATTAGCTGCTGCTTTCTATTTGCTCCTGAAAGGCCCAAATCCAACCCTGGGATGTGGGAGTATGTTCCTACCAGCCTGGGGACACAGCTGGCCTAAGGCACCCTCCTGACAGACCATCTGCTCCTGCCCGCTCCAGCATAAATCCGGCTCAGGCTGTTGCAGCCACCCCAAGGTGGGGATTTGGGGATGCTGCAGGGTTGGAAGGTCCCTGCTGCTCTTACCCACAGCCACCTTGGGATCCCCAGCCCTGCTTTTAGCTAGTTCCCTTCACCTCATTTGGGGACAGTATTTTTGGAGGCTTTTGTACTGGGACCCTGTGATGGATCACCCTGCCTGGGACCTGTCCTGCAAACCTACACATCCTCTAGTCCCCTTTTTAGGGTACAAAGCATCCTTCTGGCTGAGGAGTGCACTGGGGAAGCATGTGCCAGGGACATCATCTCTTAAGCCAAGAGTAAATACATTGCCACCATCAGCCCAAATGTGGAGTTTGAGTAGGAGGGTATTGGAGAGGGTAGCACATCTTTTTCTTTCCTGGGAAAGGGGGGAAATGAGATAACTTGTGCTTTTCCCATACCTAGCATCGCTTGGACACAGACCCATAGTGTAGAGGGGATGCTCTTGTGCTCACCAGCAACAAATCTCTTGTTTTAAGGTTTCCTAGATAAGTGACAAGAATTTGTACCAGATTCAGTTTCTAGCCTCGTGGGTTTGATTGCTGTAGTGGCACCCAAAGGGATGGTCCCATAGGACCTGAAGCATGGGCACTGTCAGCACCTCCTGACCAGGCTGAAGAAGGCTGAGGCTTTTTTCACCGCTAGATATTTTTGTGTGTAGCTATCTGTCAAAATCTGAATTTGGAGAATCAGTGCTTCCATGAAGTCCATATCCTCTTTATCTCCCTTGTGGGAGATCATTTTGCACAGCCTCATCTTTTTCTGCTGCTGATGTTTAAACAAGCAAATGCAAACTGATGGTGGGAATGGGCTTTGGTGGGATGAGTCCCAGGAGCAGAGGAGCCAGAGGATACTTGAGGAGTGAGGAATGAGACATTTGAATTATTTCAGGTCCCTGTCCCACAGCTTCCCAAGCCTGATACTGATGCAAAACACAGCATCCAAGTCTTGAGAACTGGAGCAAAGAACATGTGGCTGGCTGATGCTCTCCCATCCGGACACATACTCTGGTCTCATCTGCAGTGCTGTCCCCGTGGGGTCCCTTGCATGCTCTGTCCCCTCATTGAGCATCAGAAACCAGCGCTTCCTTTTCCCCTCCCAGTGATTAATTCCTCCACTTTTCTTGCCCTTTTTTTAATTATTATGGCTCTACATGTTAATTTTTTTATTAATGAGGGCCTAAGAGGAGCATCCCTTAGCAGTGCTGGGAATCCAAACCCAGCAATAGGGCAGGTTGGACAGGTCTTGGAGCAACCTGGTCTAGTGGAAGGTGTCCCTGCCAATCCAGGGAAGTTGGAATGAGATGATCCTTAAGGTCCATTCCAACTCAAACCATTCTGTGATTCTATGATAACACTTCCAGCCCAGGAGCAGCAGGAACTGAAAGTAAAGACAGTGAGAGCAATGTGTCTGCCAGCTAAGGAAATTGTGTCAGGCTAGAAAAACAAAAACCTTTCAATTTCTGCTCTATTAATAAGAGTAAAGTGTGTTTCCTTGCATCTCTTTAATATTCCAGCCCATGCCATCCAGTGGTTCTGTGGGGTGGTGCTGCCAGTATGCTGCTAAGTGCACTGTGGTAATCATGAACATCCCTTTAGAGATACAAAATATGCAGGGATCAAGGGCTTTTCCTAGTTGATGTTCTTTTCTGCAGCAATTTTCTGTTGTCTCAACTTTCCCAGTGTGGACAAGCAGCTCTGGAGGCATAGTGGGGTGCTCCATGCCTACATGCTTTAGGGGATGAGCAGGAAAGACTAATGAATCTTTTACCTCTCTTAAAACCCCAGCCAAATACATTTCTTATAGCAAAAAATCCCTGGTTGCGTAGAATTTGTAAATATCAGCCACCGAGGAAGATTTTTTTGAATTTCTTTGAGTAAGTTTTTAGCATACTGGTACTTCATCTCCAGGTCTTCACTTTCAGTGGTCAGTTGTCCCCCATCCCAGGGCTGTGTTTCCAGTGAGGAGATCCAGCACCAGTACCTGATGCCTGGCCATGGTGGTGGGAGGGACATGGTGAAAAGCAGACAGAGGAGATAAGAGGGTTGTCAGCCCTTTTGCTTTCCAGCGTGTTTGCTCAGCGATGTTGAGTGCTGGGCCAGGGCCACCACCTCCCTGCAGACTAAACAGTTGCAGTGTTTTCTCCCATGACTGAAAGAATTTAGTAAAGGGTCCCGGTATGAAACTTTACACGAACTCTGGGTGCCACAAATATCTCTGGCTGGGAGTCTGTTAACTCCTCCAGTTCCTAGATCATCCGTGCAGATCAGTCTCTGGGCAGATGAAAGGGAAACCCATCCCACAATGAATCTGGCCAGCTGCCTGCAGGACCCCTGTGCTCTCCCACCCACCGAGTTTTTGCGCATCCATCTTTCTGGGTTTTTGGGGGTTTTTTTAGATGAGAGGGAGCCAGGTACTCTGACCATAATGGAGCTCTGGAGTACAGTTCAGGAAAGATATGGACCTGTTATAGCAGCTTCACAGGCAGATGCTTCAAGGGCAGAAGCCCCTCTGCTTTGGAGGCTGAGGGCTAGGGGTGTTCATCTGGAGAAGAGAAAGCTTTCCAGTGCCTAAAGGGGTTCCAAGAGAGCTAGAGAGGGACTTTGGACAAGGGTCTGGAGAGACAGGACAAAGGGAAATGGCTTCCCAGTGAAAGAGGAAAAGGTTAGATGGGATACTGGGAAGGAATTCCTGGCTGGGAGGGTGGGGAGGCCCTGGCACAGGTTGGGCAGAGAAGCTGTGGCTGCCCCATCTCTGGAGGTGTCCAATGCCAGGTTGGACAGGGCTTGGAGCAACGTGGGGTAGTGGAAGGGCAATGGAACGAGACAACCTTTAAAAGTCCTTTCCAACCCTGACTCTATAATGCCTTGTGCCTCTTGGACCTGTTTGTAGCCACCTGTGTTTATTGTACATCCAAAGTTTGTCAGCTTCCCTGTTTCACAGAGCTCAAAGGCTTCATTCATCCATCCAGACCTGGCTCAAGGAGATGCAGAGGCCAAGCCTCAGTCTTGCACTCCATAGCCAGCTCAGCAAATTGCTGGTCTCAATCCCACTTCATGGTGAACACCACCAAGCATGTACTTCCTAGGAAAGCCTTAGCATACCATAGGAAATCATCCTGCTGCCAGCTACTCAGCACCCAGGAAAATCCCTCCTTGGACTGAGCCAGTGTGAACCAGGAGCACCTGTGTAGAAAAGCTCCTGAAGGCAAATGGAATTAGCTGCCTCCTTTTCCCTGCCTGGTTTCATTCATCCACATGCAAGCTGGCTTTTCAATGGACACAGTTTCAGTTCAAGTGTAGGTGGAATTCCTTCCAGCCCTGGTGCCTGGATGAAGCAGTACCTGCGTTCACAGCCACTTTTCCTCCTCTTGTATCCCTCTTTTCCAAACTTGTCATCTTCCCCATATAAATAGAACACATTACAAGTGTGGAGCTTAGAATAAGAGTGCATCCTGTTGGCAAAATCCCTGCTTCATCCTCCCAGGCTGCAAGTCTGAGCATCTCCACACATGGCACTTGCAAGCAGGATCCACCCATCAACCATGATTTGAATTCCCAGTCATCACCCCAAGTTGGTGTTGGGATGGGGATGGGCATTTTTTCAGACACAGAGGTGGCCTGTGAGCAGATATGAAAATGGTGTTTGGGCTCAGACCCTGCCCTAAGGTGGGGAAGGGTTTGCAAAGTGCCTACCTAACCTCCCCACTTACATAAAGTAGCCCACAAATAAATTTGGGGGCAAATTCTTCAAACCATTACCATTTTGCACTGAGCTCATGCTGTGGGGAATACAGCCCATGGGCTGGGAGGTTTATATTAATAGCTTTTCCATGGACTGGGGGTATCAGTGCTGTTGTGGATGCTGGGATGAGCAGGGATCCACTATTGATTCCCTCTTTTCCTACCACCTCCCTGTAATGGGAAGGGATTGCTGGCTTAGGGTTGAGATGCTTTGTCCCCATCTCAGGGGGAAGACTCCAGTGTCACTCAACATCCAAGGTAGCCCGAGGTTACACACACCAGTAAAGGCAAAGGGCACTTCACTACCTCAAGGATCTCACAGTACCAGGACTTACATGAATAAAATTAATATAACAAGGATCTTCTGCACTGCTGCAGAGCAGCAAGGCTGCCTCCTTGGGCTTTACAACCATGGGGTGTCTGGGTCAAATGCATGCCCAGGCTGCTCTGATGACAACCCAGCAACCAAATTAATTTGCCTTACTTTGTGGTCCCTTGTCTCCCCTCCAGTCCCTCTCCACAGGATGGAGAGGTTGGCTCCTGATTCTCAAACATATCATTAGTTCCCTGTCTGTATGTCCTGCAGATCGCAGAGCTGTCCATGCTCCTCTGCTGGGTGTAAGGTCTGGCTGAGGCTGGTGGTGGTGTTTTGTTGTGTCTGGGTTCCTGGCTTAACAGGTCTTTAAAGTGGTGATAAACTGTTGTTATCCAGCTGAGCTGACACTCTGGCACGCGTTTGGGAATCCAGAAAGGTGTGAGATAGGGAGGATAGCAATAAAAATTGAAGTGACGAGGAAGACAACTCCATCACCTGGGTAGTGCTGGAGGAGGCACTGGCAAACACCCAGGGCAAAATGATGTTTGCTGTTGATGAACTGGAGATCATGGAATGAATTTACTTTCCTGGTGCTCTCAGAGCTTCCACCCAGACAATGCTCCAAGGTCTCTAGCAACTGGGAGGTTAACAGCAACACTTCAGTTTGCACATCCGTTGTTATGTTCCCACCAGGGTGATTTAAATGGTGGATACATCAATAATTAATTGCTTGCACCTCCAGAGCCCCTAGGGACCTCACAGACATCACTAGCTCAAGCCATGACACTCCCACATGGGGTGGGTAATTGCTGCTGATCCCAGATTTGGGGCCAGATATAGAAAGGTCATGGTGAGACCAGGGGGCAGGAGGTTCAAGTGACCACTTGATTGGTGACCTCAGGGTATTTCTAGACACGGGAAGTGCCCGCAGCTCCTGTTGGCTCTGATCAGTTGGCTGCCTCAGTTACCCAAACTTGGGAATTTAAAATTCATTATGTTCTTGACCCTGGGAGTTTTCCCAGCATCTCCTTTGGAACGAGAAGTTTTCTGACCTTACTTTCCCCTTCATGCCCAAATGCTTTCAAGGGGAATAAGCACTGCTTTTGTCTGCCTGATGGCTACAGGATCTTTGATGAGTTGTTCTTGTAGAATTGGAGGAATTGTTTTGGAAGTGTTTCAGGCCAGGTTGGACAGGGCTTGGAATACCCAGGTCTAGTGGAAGGTGTCCCTGCCCATGGTGGGGTATTGTCACAAGGTCCCTTCCAAACCAAACATTCTGTGCTTCCGTGGATTGATCAGTGACATCTATTGCAAGTTGTAAATCATCCAGTGATTGGCTGATGTGTGGTAGGTGTCCATGGGATGGTAGTCACATTCCTAGTAACATGGATCTTAGCTATGCAATGCATGTTGAAGAGCCCTGTGATCAAAATCATTCACAAAGCTGTGGCTCTGAAGTCAGGTCCATGCTGAAGGCTACCTGTAGGATTTTCTGGTCTTCCCAAAATGGCCAAAACACTCCAAGAAGAAAGTGGTGCATGTTCATGTGGTGCTAACCCAGCTTGGAGGAAACAACATGATGAAAGTCTGTGGGAGTGAAATGCCTTATGAATGGGTGAAGCCAGGACCTTTGCAAGGCTGGGCACAGGGTGTCATCTGTAATTTAAAAAGCTTTTATCTGCTTTAAATGTCAATAGCTCCTTTGTTGGAGTCATAATAATTACCATGATTTGCATGTCTCAGTCACACGCCCCAGAGCACTTTGCAGAGGAAGATGAGTAAGCCATTCCCGTTTGGTGGATGGGAAATCAGGGTACAGAGGGGATGGGAGCCCACACAGGCCTGGAAATAAACCTCAGTCTCCTGCACTGCTGTTTTGCACATCCTGCTGGCTCAAAGCAGGTTTTCTGTCGTTGTCTTACTCTGGTTTGTCTTGTCTCTGTGCTGGCAGCATGGGCAGGGATGGTGTGGTGGGATCTCAGTGTGATTCTGTCCTTGGGTGCAGGCGGAGAGGCCAGAAGTGCTGCTGCAGGAAGCTGGAGAAAGAGCGGAGCCCATGCAGGAGCTGATGGTTCCACTTTAGATCCCACCATCTCCAGCAAAGGAGTTTGTGTAGTGGTGTCCATGGAGTGAAATGTTCCCAATAAAGGTGTGGGTGGTACAGAGGAGATTGGTGAGACTCCAAGCAGAGGTGTTTGATCACTCCATGTGCTGTCACAGGTTTCTCCAGCGCCGCCTGAGCTTCTTCCGAATGCCAGTGCTACGAACTGCTCATCTCACTGGGTTATACTCCTCAGAAAGCAAAGCTATGCTCCAGAACCTCCTCCAAGCAAGGCTGTAAATACAAGTAGTATTTAAATTATAAGCAGGGATGTTAACTGTGCAAAATTGTCATTTGTGGAGTCCTTTCTAGAAAAGTCTGGGGAAGGAGCAGATGGAGGGTGTGCTTCCCCAGGGCAGCAACAAGGGATGGAGGCTGTCCCAACTCCTACTCACCAGCTTATCCTTCAAGACATTTGATTTGTCTCAGGCCCTTTCCAATGACCCATTTACAGCTCCAGCCTTTTGCAGCACATTGACAGTAGAATCAAGTATTTAGCACAAACTATCTCAGCCTTTTATATAGATCTTAGCATGGACATCTAAGCATTATATATTTTTTGTGTGCAGTATTTCTGACTCAGTATTTCCTGCCTCCTTGACAATGACTGAGTAAACAGCAGAGCTGCCAGAGGAAGAGCCCTGTGTTTACAGAGCAACAAGCCCAAATATGTCCTTTTTTCTTTCCATCAGAAGGTGGCGATGCTTAAATTAACCCTCATTCTTATCCCACACTAAACTTTTGCCCTCGGTTGCTGCTGGCAGAGTCAGCCATGAGTCGGTGGGCCCAGATCTGGGGAAAAGTTATTTGGAACTCGTCTTAAAAAAAGTGTGGCAAACTCCCAAGGGATGAGTTTTCAGCTGCAGCTGTCTGGGCTGGAGCAAGGGCTTAGATGCGATGGCAAAATGCTGCTTCTCATCCCATGTGACTCTGCTGCCCACCAAAAATGTTAGAGGATGGGGTTTGCTCCTCTCCCGTTCCCCTTGGCTTTGGTAGTTTGGCACTAGTCTTGGGGAGTTCTCATGTCTGGGGCAGAAAACGATAGTGTTGCATGACCTTCATCTACACCGGGATGAGGAGCAGGCTTTTTCATTTGTGTGCAGGAGCGGAGACGTCCAAGGTAAAAGGTATTTCGAACTTCCTGTTGGTGACAGGAGATTCATCCAAGCTTACAAAGGTCCAACAGGGATATGTCAGAGGATTTCCTGAGCCGCGGGCCATCTATATGATGTGTGAACACAGGCTACTCATGACCTACTCATTACACACGTTGGGGTCCCAACAGGATGGACATGCTTAGACTTCAGATTTATTCCCCAAACTTGTGCTGCATGAGACTTCTTTAAAGCTCACCTTGTCATCCCCTCAGTTGCCACATGATTTCCCAAAGAATTCTTCTCCCAAACGAGGCAGAGAAGGGAGGTCAACCCTGCTACCTGGTATAAATATATTTTATTTTAAACTATAGTCACTGAGGGAAGGTCATCCAGTAAACACACCCAGATTATCTACAGGCCAGAGCACCCCCAAGTTAGTAATACAATTCATGTTTAAAAATACAGCCAAACTGATGAAAGATAATTTGCTTACTGCCCTGACATCACCACCTAAGCATGGGGCAAGCCAATCCACAGGTTATTTTTATATAACTCCGTGAGGCATTTCCAGAGCAAATAAAGTTCACTGGGCAGGGCAGTGACCCGGCTGTCTGGTTTCAGAGCTTTTCAGCCCCCTCAAGGCTTGTTGGTGTGTGGAGGTCTGTGGGTCAGGGCACAGATCCATCGGATGTGCCCCAGGCACGCAGGACATGGGGTTTGTTCTCTGCTGAGCTGCTCTTCGCTGCCTGCCAGCTCCTCACCTCTCCCACATGGTTGCTCTGGCTCATCCATTTTGGTTGCACACTCTTTGGAGAAGCAGTTGAGTTGCTCTTCATGTTCTCAAAGGGTCGTGGGTCCTGCTGGGAGCACAGCCAGCCTGCAGCCAGGTGAATTGCGTGTGTAAATCCTTTGATCAAACAACACAGATGGTCTCCTCAAACACGGGCACCCCCAGGGTGGTGGGACACCTCTGCATGGGTGGCATTCAGGTTGGCTTGCCCATCTGTACATACCATGGTACTGGTCAAACCTGGTGTCTTAAGGCCAAATTTAAGGACAGAGCGCCTTCCTTTTGCACACTTTGACTCTGGTGTAGCACTGCCCTGAAGCAGACGAGCATGTCAGGATGCTTCAGAATAGCCCTAGAACTGCAAGTCCTGCTACCATGGAGGTTCCTGCTAAGCCCAACTCTGGCCTGTCTAAAAAATCTAATTCCTCCCTCTGAGAAGATGCTTTTCTTACTTTCTTAAGAGGAATTGGTGTCAGGCCCTCCTTTTGCAGAGTACATTCAAATATCATCTCCTTTTGCAAAATTTATCCCAACCTGAGTCTGCAAATGGACCAAAATTGTTCCCACTGTGGCATCACATTCTGGGTGCGAATTTTTGTGATGACTTCTGCACCATCCCAAATTCCATCCCTCCTTCCTGGCCTTCATGGAGGTACATCAAAGTCTGCACAAGTTTTTTTGTGACTGGAGGAGCAGTGGGACTCCAGTCCCTTTTCTTTTTCAAGGCTTGCAAAGCAGGGGACAGTCAGTGTTCATTGATGTCTCTGCTGGGTGACATCACCCCCTGGGTGCCACACGATGAAGAAAAGAGGTTGGGGGATGGTGACATCCCTTCCTACACAACTTCCATCCTACACACAGTGAGTTTGGTTTGGTTTGCTACTTGTTTCATGGAATTTCAAAAAATCATGGAATTTTTTAGGGGGTTGGTTGCTGTGATGGTTTTTTTACAGAAAACATTTTTTTAAAAGAGAAAACGCAAAAGAGTCAGTTTTCTCTCTTGCCGGGATGCTGTGTTTGAAGGAAGGGGGAGAGTTTCCTGCAGTGTTTTTTATTCTTTCCCAGCACTCTGGGACTGCAGAGCCCATGCAGCTATCCAAGTCTGCTAGGAATTTTGCAGCATACCCCAGGAATCCCATATTACAGTGCAGCCCCCAAGTACATCAGTGTGGACCTTCCCAGGCAGGAGAGGAAGTGCTGAGGGAAGGATAAGTTGGGGGTTGGAGCTGGATAGGATGCTGCATGAGATGCAGGAGGCAGTGCCAGGAGATGAGGAGGTCTAAGGGTGTCAAGGAAATGCTCCAGGGTTCAAAGGAGCTTTTTTTCTCCACTTTATGAATGGACAAGGCAGATGAGAGGCATGGGATGTTTTCATTTGGTTTTTTTATAATATCTCGATAATCAGGACATCATTTCTCTTTGACTTTTTCTTGCATTAAAATTCAAGTGAAAGCTCCAAAACAGGTAATTTGGTAACTCTGGGGTGCTGACAAATAAGTCCTCCATCATTGCCCAGGGTCTGGCTGGATAATTAAAAGATGAACTCTGTGAACTCCCTCAGAGTCTGGGAAGACCCAACAGGATTCGGCTGCAGGTTGACTTTGGAGTCGCAGACACAGTTGGGCAACAGACTTATGGAAATGGGTGTAGAGAGGAATTAGTCATCACTGTTTGGTTAGTAAGTGCCTTGGTTATTTTATGAGTCTTTTTCCTGCATATGCAAATATGTATTTTATTTTTCCTTTTGTAATGAAACATACAAATAGCTCCTGCCTTGGATATTGTCTACATACAGTTGTGCCATGAAGATAATGATTGCGCTTTTGCCTGGCTTTCTTTAGTAGCTCCTTCAATTACCTTTGTTCTAGAGGAAAAACCTCCTGTGTGTTGTCCAGGGCACAAGAGCAGACTTCAGTGTGGTGGCTTTCATATCTCCCTGGCTTTGCAGAGAGCAGCTGCAGGTCGGAGCATTTGCAGCAGCAAAGCCCTTTGTCTCAGGCGGAAGGAACAAACTGAGATGAAAAAGACAGAGGATAATTTATTTAGTTGCTGGATTTCAAATGTTATGCAACCTACACTGGGAACACACAGTGTGGAGAATGAACTTGTCCTCTTCTTTAATATTCCCCTGGTTAGTATCTACTAAATTTTGGTACTGAGGAAAGGTCACTATGGGGACAGGCAAGCAAAGTCGCACGGGATGTCATGCAAGAAGCTCTGCAGCATCACTTAGAGCCCAGGAAAACCTCCTTGACTCTGAGCACGATGCACTCCTTTGTGCTGTCTTCAAGAATTTTTTGCTTCTCTGTGTTGTCCTGTGCTCTTTGCCACACATTTCCAGTACAAACATCTCCTTTCATATCCTGCCTTTGGACAAACCCCTATTTTCTGCCCAGCTGAAGGACTGATGGAGAGGCACTGTCTCCCTGCATGCTTCCTCCTGATGTTGATCCATAAATCACGTCACTGGGATAATCCTTAGTCATAGCAACCATCAGCTCAGGAGCAGGGTGACCTTTTAATGCCAAGCCCAGGCTGCCCTGATCTTCTGGTCGGGCAGGGAGCCAGTCTCTGCCATTATTTTGTGAGACTCCAGGGAGCAGCCAGACCATTAGGATGCTCCTGGCCAGACACTAGGTCTGCTGAAGATACTAGGATGAATGGGCTGGGTAGATCCACCAGGACCACCAAGCCCAGCACGGCCACCAGCATTTTCTTTGCATTTTCTTAAACCTTTTGATTGTACACATGGGAAAGAGTCCCCATGTCTGTCCAGGGGGGACAGCCAGGCACAGGGGACACCATCTCTAGTGCAAGCCATGACAGTTATTGCAGCAGTTGATGATATTTCTACAGTACCTGCTTTCTGGTGGCTTTAATGTGTTGAAACTCCTGCCACCCCACGTGCATTGAGTAATCTCCCCACTGTTACTAAAGAGTTAGTCTGTCTGTCTTCCTCCCTCCACCCTCAGTTTCAATTTCCTCCTGGTTCTTTCTCTAGACAGCCATTGCCTCTCCCATGGTGATGCAGTTTTGCTGATGCAGCCTCTTGTCTCTGTCCCTCTTGCAGAAGGATTTCACCATGCGGGAGGAGTTGCAGCAGCGGGACGTGGAGCGCTGGCTGGGGTTCATCACCTTTCTCTGTGAAGTCTTTGGGACCATGAGGAGCAGCACCGGAGAGCCCTTTCGAGTCCTTGTCTGCCCCATTTATACCTGCCTCAGGGAGGTAAATGCTCTCAGGGTTTGTCCTTCTCCAACACAGAGCCAAGCTGTCACGTTGCACTGTGGAGATGCCTGCGGTTCGCAGATGACATTGGAACAGGCTGTGGCCGCCTCATCCCTGGAGTTGTTCAAGGCCGGGTTGAACTGGGCTCTGAGCAACCTGGTGTCCCTGCCCATGACAGAGGGGTTGGAACAAGATGGTCTTTAAGTTGCCTTCCGTCCCAAACCATTCTAGGGTCCCATTTTTTGCGTTATGAGGTTCGCTTTGCCAGCATCGACATTTCCCACATCAAAAGTACCTGCTTCTTAAGGGATGTTCAGCTCTTCCTGCATATTGTGTTTCTGCTCATTAAAGCACAATAATTAAAGCACATGCTCCCTTTCTCCAAGGGTTTGCAAAGACCAACAGTTGGGATGGCAAACCCAAGGTCTGAGTTTGCAAATCCCAATGTTGTGAAAATCCCCATCTAAGCAGCTTAAAAAGCTTCTTAAAGCAGGTGAAGCCACCTGAATAGCTGAGACAGACTGAAGGGAGGAAAGAGGGAAAGAAATGAAGTCCTTTGTGTCCTTACTCCCCAACTAATGCAGCAGAAACCCAGCCCTGCCACTAGGATTGGGAATATTTGAGAAACTGAGCTCCTGATAAGCTCATATCAAGCCATGTCTCAGGGTGATGGCAGAAACCTCAGTGAATACATACAGAAGAGACAACTTGAGTGTTAATGTTTCATAGAGGAGGAGAGGGCTTCCCCCCATCCTGTTTCAAAGATGGTTTTGTCTCCTGCTGCTGCCTGTACAAGACTTCCTCAGAAAAACCCTCCTTGTTCCCCAGGCTTGGATCTGTGAATCTCAGATTGTCAGTGGTGCTTGTCAGGCCATAAATAACTCACTGTAAAATAAGTTCTCTGCTAGACCTTGAGCGAGGAGAGGATAAAGAAAGTACTGGTGATGACTTTTTTACACACATGGGAAGTTTTCTCTGAATGCAAACACATCACAAGCGTTTTGCCTTGGTGATAATATTGTGGGTAGGGTTCACAGATGGTGACTGTAGCAGTGAGAAGGAGCATTGCCATCGTGATGAAGCACATGTATCCAGAGGAGGAGGTGGGACGGGGACGCTAAGAATAGCCAAACTTCCCCAAAATCTCTGCCCACGGAGGAATGTGTCACCTTACGAGGAAGATCTTGGCGTCTCGCAAAGTTCCATTTCCCTCCATTTCCCATCACAATCGTGACACAACCCAGCCCTGATTCTGCCAGGATTTTTTTCCCTGCCCACTTCTGTCTGCCCTCACTGTGTTGTCACAGTCCCTTTTGTCACCTCTCTGGTCTGTGGGGACATGATGGTGATCTAGAGATGTGCAGAGGGATATGAATTCCCTGTATCAGGGATATTTTTTGCTGCAGGGCAGCTCCATAAAAAGACTTTACTAATTATATCAAGATGTCATGCATAAATTTGCACTTAAAAATACATCTCTGTTCCTTAGCAGGACAGGTCTGTTCCTGTTCTTTTGTTTTGTCAGAGAAGATAGCTTTACTAAATGACCTCTAATAATGAGATGATCTTTTAAGGTTCCTTCCAACCCAGGCCATTCTGTGATTCTAAAACTCTTAGGTTAACTGGCATTGGTAAGCCTGACTCATCCAACTGTCCTGCCTCAAAATGGTTATCTGTAACTGTTACTCTGCAGTGCTCTCACCTTGACTCTGCCATTCCTCTTCCATGGCTCTGGAATGGGCTTTTGCCTTGGTGCTGGTTCTTGCCTCTGTCAGCTAATCCTGGTGCACAGGGCCAGCCCATGGGAACAGGGTTACCTGTTTGTCAGCACTGAGAGGTGCCGTGCTCTGAGATGGTTGTCAGAGCCAAAGCCAGGCTGGAGACACAGCCGAGGAGCTAGTGGTGGGCTCTTTCACCTGCACCCAAGAGAGGACATGACATCTGCACAGACTGGCCCTGCCAGGTGCTCCATGAGAGTGTAGAAAGTCCCTAACACTACAGAGGGCTCACTCCCTGGTGAGCTCCATGAGCCACATTGGCTGGTGTGGGTGTCACTATGGCCTGTAAGTTTTTGGATGTCCACATGAAGTGAAGAATCAATCATGGGAATTTTTCCACCTCTGCTGATCAGCACATACATCCCCATGTACAGTCTTATCCTCCATCCCTAACTCCTTCCTCCTTGGGCATCCCCCATCAAACCCCCTCTGTGCTGCCCACAATCCTGCATGGCTCCCTCTGCCTTCATCCACCCATCCTTTAATCATAAATCATTGTCAGACGAGATAGCATCACTCCCTCTGCCTGTCCTTTCAGCTTCTCTTGCTTTTTAGTTTATCTTTTTTTTTTCCTTTTTCTCTTTTCCTTTATAGCTCTGGCAGACTCAGTCAAAGGTCAGTGAGGGGATGAGCAAGAGGAAAGGGAAAGTTGCCTGATGACTGAGGCAGGAATGTGTCTTCCCTTCCCTCTGCAAAGGTTCCTCTCTCCAGCTCCTTTCCTCTCCCCCCAGATAAAAGCTATTAACACCATCCTTAGCTAGGTGGAAGACAGTGAGGATGGAAATGAGGACATAGGTGCTGGGTCAGGAGGAGCTGGGGACATGACTGGGGTGATGGATGATGACACCAGCACTATTTATTGAGTGGTGTGGATGGGTTGGTTTTGTGGGTTGAAAAAAAACCCAACCCAGAACAGAAGCAAAGAGAAGTTCATTCCAGGCAAGGCTGGAGTGATAAATGCTGAGGTTTGCTGGTTGATTGAACCAATGCTCATCACTATCCTCAGGGAAGCAGGCAGACCATGTGTTTAATGTTGGACATGAGAACGGGTGATTAGCGATGGCAAAGAAGTTTGGGTCAGAGCTGCCACCTTGCCCAAGCAGTGTTTTGGGAGCAGAGGGAGTGGTTGTGCCCCTTGGCACAAACATGATCCACACTGAGGTCTCATCCTGGGCGCCTCTGCCACATCCTCCTCCACACCCATCACTTTTGCTGCCTGCTGGAAAATAGGGTGAAGAGAGAAGGAAGATTCTGCCACCACATCTGTGACTGCATCTCCCAGGAGCTGAATCCCCAGAGAGTAAAAAGGTTTAATTTCTGGAGCTATTCTGAGGATTTGGGGTGAGGTTTGTGCAGGTGAGTAGTGTCTAGTGAGATCAGCATTGGGATTTTAGGCAAATAGATGGTTTACCAGGGGAAGTAAAAGGTGAGTCCAGCTCTCATTGAAATGGTTTGATGAAGCATAGTGAGTTTGGATGATGGTTTGGATCAAAACATGTTTTTATGCTTGGAACAGTGCATATTTTAGGTTGGAGAAGGCAAATGGATCCCCAAGGTCAGCCCAAAGATCAGAACTGAAGACAATTGAAAGGAGGAGAGCCCTTTACAGATGAGAACAAGGGGACTATAGCAGCCATCAAATCTAGGAAGCCTGGGAAAAGAATAGCAAAGCAGAGATGTTAAATAGAAATAAAAGAGCTTTCCTCCTATTCTTCCCTCTGAGTTTCGGGGAATCAAGGGCGAGCTGGAAGAGGGTATTGTTCCTGGGATAAAGGCTTTCCCTAGGGCTGGCTGTGCTGCAGCCAGGGCACTGTGGGCCTGGCCCTTGCCTGCTTCTAGACCTGGCTGTTCTCCCCTGGGACCAGTAGTAGCATCTTCCAAGATGACATTCCTCCATGAATCCTTTATCTGTCTGGACGGAAAGAGATTGAGCATTTGTAGAAAGTTGTCTCCTCTGCATGATGGTCTCAGCAAGAGGGATGTTCCACTCTCTCCTCCCAGCCCTACAGGCCACTCAACTCTGGCATCACTTTATTTGACAAAACCATATCAAATTTGTCTCTATACATCTCCTTCTACCCCTCTAGGATGGTGGGGAGTACCACCAGTACTGACATCCTTGGTGGTCCAAAGCCTCTTCCCCATGTCCAAGCACTAAGGACCACATTCAGACCTCCTCCAACAATGCTTCAGGTTGCATGACCCCCAAAACCAAACTACAACAGGGGGAACAACCAAGGAACTTTGGTTCTTGCAGCCTGGCCTTATTTCTTTTTTTTCTGTGGCCTTTGGCAGAGTCAGCAAAATGTAGAAAACGGGTTAAGACAAGGGAGCAACAAATGTCAATTGAACCGTCAGAGCCCTGTGCACGGTGCAAGAAGTGCCCTGTGGCTACTGAAGATGTAGAGATAATAAATAATATTACTTGCCATCTATTGTTCACTGATTGTCACCACTTTTGCCTTCCCTAGCTCTTTCCTAAGCACAGCTGGAGCTGGCAGTTCGTCATCCAGCTCTGTGCTCCCATGTCTGTGTGTGTATCAGCAGGGTGGGCAGGGGCCACCCCAGCTCGATGGCCTCCCTGATTCATCTCTCAGTACTGCTGGGGAGGAGGAGAATTAGAGCTGGATCCTGAGGGGCCCAGCCCAATTCTTGGTGATTGCAGAGGTCTGCAGGGAAGGAGGGATCATAGCCAGTGTGGAGCCACGACCGTGCTCTGCAGGAGCCGAGACAAATGAGTGGTGTTTGGAGGTTTGGCTCCTCTTGTGTCTCAGTCTCATCCTCAGCGGATGTTGTAGGAACAGTGATGCAGGAGGGGCCTCTGGGGCTGGGAGCTGCCACCTTCCTGCCAGCCCCCTGCTAGGAGCAGCCACTTCCAGCCAAGGTGTTTGGTTGGTGCTGAGTGCTGCTTTGGATGCATTTGTTTACTTTTATGATGCCGTTTAGCAGCCAGACCTGGCTTTACAGCCAGGTAACCTGAGCAGTTGCCTATGGCAACAGAGCAAGGAGGTGGAAAAACTGGCTGGGGGGGGGGGCTTAAGCTCAGGGAGATGCCAGATGGCAATGCCACTGTGGTCCCCTCAAGGCACCTCACTAACTGGTGTCTCACACAGGCATGCAATACAGGGTGGGCTCTGCTCCCTCTCACCCCCCATGATAACCCTGTCCCACCCCTTACCCATGTCCTGTGCTCTTCTCCTGTGCAGACCTAATTTATTTCTTCTTGATGCTTTTCTCCATCCCACTGAGGTCCCTCTGGGTGGCAGCTCCTTGATTACATTCAGTCCATCCCCAAATCTCAAAATCCCCAATTTCCACATCTCCAAACTTCACAAGATTATGCTTCAAATCTCTTCCAGGTTATGGACAAGGATGTTCAATAGGGCAGGTCCCGGGATAACACCTCGGTACTCCTCATCCCTGGCCTTCAAACTGAGTTGGGTTGTCATCCAGTGGCTACAACCCTCTGAGCCCAACCATCCAACCTGGTTCATCCCATCTGTTGTCCACCTGTGGTGTCCCCACTTGGATGCGAGAGGATTGGTTATCAAGGGTGGCAGGGATCAGCCTTGCTGTGGCACTGTTCCACTGCCAGCCTCTGTGGGTGCATCAGACAGGACTGTTGGGGCAGTTCAGAGCAAACCTCAGGAAGCAGCTTATCACAGAAAGACTGACTAAACTGCAAAACTCCTTCGTACAAGAGGCTGTGCCTGTAGGATCAATTCATGGAGATCCCTCTCCAGCTTGAGGGGATTATTGCTGCTGGGCCTGAGTGGGTATCCTGGAGATATCCCCAGAAGGAAATGTGGTCGGTGGCCTGACCCAACATAGATGATTTTAGGGTCTTATTACCAACCTTTGGGACTGAGGGCAGCTCTCAGGAGCTGTAAATCAGCAGGGATGAAACCCAGCAGGCTGGCAGCAGGCAGGACAGTTGCTTCTCTGCAGGAGTTGTCTCCTACCTCCAGTCTGGTTGGCAGAGGCAGTCCCATTTCAGCATCGTTTAAAATCTTGGCACACTCCCATCGCTTCCCTGGCTGGCTACATGCTGCTAACTGAAAGCCTCGGGGTGGTGGTGCAGGGAGGATAAATACTCCCTGTCTAATTGCCTTCCCCCCACGTCTGAGTCTGCGGTGCAGCATGTAGATGGGTATCCACTCCCCTCCCTTCTTTTAGTGCCTGTTATCTCCTGAGGCCATGCTGTGTAATTTAGCAAAATATTCTAACACGGTAATTAACGTCTGAACTTCAAGAGGGCACTGCCTTTTCACTGTCTCCTTCAGAGGAAGAGAAAGGAAAACCTTCCTGGCTGCAGTCGGATGATCGAGGAGGGTGGTGCTGTTTGGAAAAGAAAATTATATAATTTAACGTGAGTTTTGTTGGGTTCTTTTAATCACTCTCACTTTTTAGAAAGGATCAGGCCTTTGAATCAAAAAAGGGTCTTTGACAGTGTAATGCTATGATTTTTAATATTAGTCTCCTAGTCAGTGAATGAAGCAGAATTTCTGCTTTACTAAATGAGCAAAGGCAGCAAGGGATCCTGACCACCCACACCACCCATCCACCCAGGTATCTCCATGAGGCCAGATCTGAGCTGAAAAAATAAGTCCTTCTATGAAGAAGTGGATTTATTTCCTCATACAAGTCCCATTCAGGTCCTTCCCATCTGGTTCTGCAAAAATCAATTATTTGGTCTGCAGTCCAGTGAGACTGGGACAGACTGGGAAGTGGTTTGTATGAGGAAAGGATGGAAGAGAGATGAGGGCTGTGGGCATGGGAGAAAAGGGATTTCAGGGAGGGAGGGAAAAAAGAGGAAACTGAGAGTCAGGGACAGGGGAAGGAAGGAGAGCAGTAAGTGAGGAAATGTGTTGGGAATCCAGATGATGCTTGAAGATGTGGAAGAGGTGGGAGAAAATCTGGTATTTGAAGGAAGTGGGTGATGTTGATGCATAGGGGTGATGTGGACCTCCAGGACCATGACAGGAGGTAGAGTGCAGGAGCAAGGGACTGCAAAGTGCAGGGGTGGGTGACTGACTGTATAGCCCTGCTCCAGGTGGGAGTGGATGTCCCTGTGCCTGCCATACCATAAATGAATCAAAAAATCAAAAAGCTCTCAGATCTGCAGACCCCCGTAGATGTGCTGGCAAAAACGCTCCTGTGAAAGCAGCTTGTTTGGAAAAACATAAATTTCCTTTAATCATGGTCATTTTGGTCAAAGGGCAGAGTTAATGTGAACGAGACCAGGTCTTATTTGGGAGTAGATGGGGATAGGCCAAACCAAGGAGGGCTACACAATGCCTTCAAACCCAGCTGCCCTGTTAAGTATTTTATGTGCAGAAACGTATTCTTGGAAAGCCACAGGACCCGCTTAGTCCCAGCATTAAAACCATGTTGGTGTATTTCAGATAGGGGAGGGAAATGCCACCCTTTTTTCTCTGGGACCCACAGAGAAGGCAGAGGAAGCAATTTGGGCAGATAAAGAAATGAAGCTAGATACCATCTCACAGGATGGTCCCTCCTCCTCGCGTGGCTTTGTTTTTCTCCCTCACCCTCCATACCAGGCATTGTTAGTTCCCAAAAACCCTTTCAATGGGATGTAAACACGACTATTTGCGTCTGCCGCCATGAGCTCTCTCCCTCTGCAGAGCCAGGAAAGCAGAGAGCCTCCGGCCAGCCAGGGTGGAGCCCGTTGCAATCAAGCACGATGGTCTCGCCACTGTTTCTTTCCACGTTTTGTGTTTCCCCAGGACCCTTGGGATGAGATCACATCCTCCACTCCTGGGGTTATTATGTCTTCAGCCAGGCAGGATGAAGCCAGTCGTCTGGGTGGCTCGAACTCCCTGTGCACCCAGACTGGGTGACTCTGTTCATCTGCCTCGCTCACCTTCAGGTCTTGAAGGTCCACCTCCAGCCAGGGGATGCGTAACCACCAGGCTACTGTTGGATTGCAGTGTCTGGGTTGATGAGTGACCAGATTTTCTTCATCATTGTCTCCACTAATTGCCTCTTAATGGTTTCCATCTTCTCTGGAATCCCTTCTGCTGTTCCAGATCCGGGGAGAGAGAGTCATGTTTCATGGTTTCCCTTGTCTACAGTGGAAAGGAGTAGGAGGAGTTTCCCACGACTGGGTACAGGATTTTGTTCCTCTGGCCTTAATTCAATTTGCTGTTAAGTATCTCTGAGTTCCTCGGGAGCCTGACGAGGAGGATAACCAACATTTTGGTTTACTTGATGCAATAAACAAACTAATCTCTTCTTACCATCCTCCCAGGGAGTCCTGGTTGTGTAATAGGAGACCAGAAGTCTCCTCCTCAGCTGAGAGGAGCGCATCACTGTACAAGGAGTTGATGCCACCGAAACTCCTTTAAGTTGTCCAAAATATGTTAGGTAAAGTGCCTGCTATGGACACGGCTCTGAACAGCCATGCAGGCACAAAGAGCTCCAACAAAGAACTCCTTCCCCCCATGCCACCTCATCTGGACGGCTGTTTGTGGAATCAGCAGTGGCCTCTTCCTAATGCAAGAGTTGCTGTCAGTATGTTCTCACCCAGACTGAGACCACAACACCCCAGTCAGGCAACTGGGGAGAGGAATCCCTCCATGAGATATGTGGGCCGGTGGCACTGTATGCATGTTCCGTTGGCTTTAAGAGTTCCAAGATCCCCAAAGAGGCGTGAGCAGAAGGGTGTGTGGAGAGAAGCACCATTGCTAGTGCAGGCAGCTGGACACAGCGTGCCTTTCCCAGCTGAGCTTTGTGTGAACAGAGGTGCCTGTGGACTTCTAAAGGCCTGTTTCCAGGTACTTGTTTCTTCTGCAGAAAAAGGTCTCATCTGACTTCTCCTGGAGAGAACTTGGTACCCCTTTAGAGAGAGTGGCACTCTTTTTAGACAGAGAGGCTTGTTGATGGAGACAGACTCAGCTCAGCTTACTTTCTGATGTGCTGAGGCGAGGAGTTGATACGTGTGATGGGAGGGAACAAGTCGTAGAAATCCTGAAACTAGCCTTTGTGGTGGAGTGTTTTGTAATTACTCATTCCCTGCACCCGTGTTTGTACTTTGTGTTTTCCCCAGTCCTGGCTGTTTTCACCACCCCATGTGGTGGGACAATAAGAGAAGTGGAGCTGTAGCATTGCCTCTAGCTCAGACAAGTGCGTGACTCATGCAGAGCCATTTAGTCCCATGGATCTTATCTCAGGCATTTTCCTTAAAGACTTGCGACAGTAGGTCGATAAGGGGCCACTGGAAAAGCAGTAAATTACTATTGATGTCTGTCTGCAGGGAACCCATAAAGCACAGCAGAACTGGCTTGTGCTCCCAAGAGGACCCACCTAGCAGACTGAAGATTCCAAGATGTTTTGGGGGCAGGAGTTCTCCAGTTGCGGTCCATTAGAGCACTAAGACTGCCTGCAGAGCCATATTAGCAGGACAGCACATCCTGCACCTCAGCTGTGCTGGTGGTAGGGGACGATCATGGCGCCATAGATCTTTTGATGCTCAAAGGAACCTTTAAAACTCACTTCATTCCAAACCTTTGCAATGGACAGGGACACCATACACTAGGCCAGGTTGCTCCGAGCCCCATACAACCTGATCTTGAACACTTCCAAGGATGAGGCAACCACAGCTTCTTTGGGCAACCTTGCCAGTACCTCACAACTCTCAATATAATTTCCTCTGTCTGTTTAGTCTGAACCTCCCCTCTTTTAGTTTAAAACCATCACTCCTTTTCCTGTCATCACAGGCTGCACTAAAAATTCTGTCCCCATCTTTCTTATAACCCCTCTTACAAGGGGGCCTCCATGATGGTCCCAACCACAGAACTGGAACAGATCTGTCTTGTTGGCCCTTGTCGAGGGTCATTCTGGTTAAAAACAGAACTGGGAACCACCAGCTCTCCTGCACTTCCGATACAGTATGTCCATTCTGCTTAAGTGGCCCAGATAGTTGGGGGTTTTTATTTCCTCATCAAAACATTCTCCATTTTCACCCTTTTGCCTCATTTTACACCAGTGAACTGGTTGCTACACCTGGGCGATGCGTTTGCAGCACGTTGGTTCTTCTGTGGTCGTGGTCCACACCCCCTGGAGGGGATACTGGCAGGCACCTCCTCGTGACCTACGTGCAGATGAAAAACATTCCTGTGGGCAGGGACCATGGAGCAGTTCTGAGGCTGGAGCTTCTTGCCCGGGGCTGTCTGGATGTCCGTGCGTGTTGCCACCTGGATGGATGAACCCGAGATGCCTGTCGGGGAGCCGGGGCGAGCGACGCGTGGGCTGCGGTCAGTCCAGCATTCCCTGGGTCTCACCTCAGCCTCTTCATGGCTCTGGGTGGATATTTCCAAGGTTTCCATGCTTTCAAACTGGAGTCATCACCAAAGCATCAGAAAACACTGCATTCTAAGGGGTAGTTAGTGGCAGGCGTTGCTTATGTGTCATTTTGCAAGCGATATCATACACAGTAATTAGTACTGTGCCGTGCAGAAGAAGTATCATTGCAGCTGGAAAAGGCAATGCGTTGGGCTGCTCTCACCTCCTCTCCTGGGGAGAATTGCTGAAGAACACAATTAAACCTGCGTGGTTAGCGATAAGGGGCAGTGGGGCAGGTTCTCCTGTTCTCCTCATGGTGTGGGCACCCCCGAGAATACACAGTAAGCACTTTAGCTTCTCAGCAGCCCAGATGATCCCTGAAAGCAGATAATAAACCTAAATATTTGGGGTGAGTCATCTGCACCTTGTGCACACGCATCCATTGCTGCTCAGGATAATCAAGCTGGTTCTGTCCACGATGAGACACAGGGGAAGCTTTGGGGCTTTTTTGGTCCTTCAGCCATGGCTGCACGCCCACCCCCAGTGGCTTATGATGCTTTCCTCTGAAAAGATACAAAGAGCAGGTTTGGGGTCCATGGGGGCCAGAGAAGATGGGTCCCAGTAGCACATCATGGAAACCGTTTGCACTCAAGTGGAAGGCACTGCAACTCCCCCACCACACACTGCACTTCCAGGAGCACACCCTAAAATTTATTTTGGGTTGCTTTTGCAAATATTTAGCACCGTGAGCCCGCCTGGTAATACTGGATCTGCAGAGATAGCCCATGCTCATCTCCCAGCATGACAGAAATTTGGGAGAGAAGGTGCTTGGTATCTTCCACCAGTCTGCACAGCAGCCAGTCCAGCACCAGAAACAAAAGTGAGAAGCCTTTCGCAACCGAAGCCGGGTATTATATGACTGGCCAGGCAGATTCTGGCACGCAGCCTCCTCTCTTAGGAAATCAAGCAGACTCTTTGTCTGCTTTCCAGCAGGAACTGCTGCTTTCGTTGCCCGGCTTCGCCCGGTACGGGGGAAACCGGCTGGAGAGCAAAGGGAAGTTTTTCTCGCAGACAACCCCAGCCCCCAGGGGATGATTACAGGTTAAACCAAGAAGTGTGTGAGTCTCAGCTCATCTGCCCTGTTGTCTGCCTCTCATGCTCCTTTTTCAAATCCCTTGTCCACATTCACCAGCTGGTTTGATCCTGGTGGAGAGGGATGGGATGGTGCCTGTGGTGGGAGTTGGGCAGGGACACACAGCAGGGAGGAGCGGCTATAAATAGTTAAATAATTCCAATGTGGGAGTGCTAATTTAATGGATAGAATGTGTTTACCTTAAAATGTTTTAAGTAAATATGAATGAGATTGCAAATGATGGATGCAATTGGCTGGGTGGTCACACAAGCACTTCAAGGCTGTGACTTCCCTAGAACTGTCAAAGCATTTCCACCATTTTTTCATGCAGCCTCCATCAGGGCTGACTCAGAGGGTCACAGAGCTTTGTGAAATGCTGAGCTCTTGCTGAAGCAACTTTCTTTATGCTTTAGGGTGCCTGGTGCTCACATGGGGCACTGTGAGTGAGGATGAAATATCCTTTGAGAAATATATGCAAGTCACCGTCGATGGCAGGACCCCAGGAGTCAGCAAGGTTCAATGCCTGTGCCAGGCACCCTGATCTCCTCCCCTCCCATCCCATCATACGGGGGTCAGCAGCAGATAATGTCACCCCAGCGTGCTGGAAACATGATCAGGAACGTGCAGAGAAACTGTGACATCTTTCTGATCCTTCAGGCTTTTGTCCATTGGACTGGTGCAGGTGGCTGACAAGGAACTGTGGCCGTGGATTTGGACTCAGTTTTCCCAGAGCACCAGCAGATCTGACTGCTAGGCCCTGCTCTGATGCACAGGAATGTGCCTGAGCTTGGTGGGCAGGTTGTGGGCCTCCCTAGACTATGTGTCACAAACAGGGGCTCACCTGTTGTGCTTGGGACTGGTATGTCTTGGTGCCTGGATGGAGCAATGAAGCACACAATGCCTGAATGGACAAAGTGGTGCACATGGTGCCTCCATGGAAAAGGCAGAGTACGTGGTACCCTGATAGACAAGATGGAGCACGTGCATTCTCCTTGTTCAGCCAGATTACATCAGATGAGGCCCAGGATGACAGCGTGAAGTTAGAGGGATTGCCTGCCCAAGCCTAGGGGTAGGATATATTCTCTGTTTCATCATAGGTAGGTAGGACTGTTCCTCATTAACCATATATCTGAACACTTGACAGTGACATACTTATCTTCACAAACATCTTTTTAGGTAGGGAAGTGTGTCCCAACCCTGACAGTGGGAAGCTGAGGCAAGGAAAGCCCAAATAAAGTTGCAGACTTTCCACATATCCTGGGAAGAGGGCAGGATCATTGAGGAGACCACAGCAGAGGAAAGGCTGCAGTTGGGCCTTTTTCATCAATCCTAACTCCACTTCCATGCTTTAGTTTTCGTGTTACATTCTTTACTAAAGAATAGCAAAAATAAGAAAGGTGAATATATACTTTATTTGCAGCCCTACTTCATACCACACTTTTGAGCTAAATACACCAGGATGGAATTTCTGGACTATTTCTGTTTATATTTTTCCCTAATTGTTTTTTTTTTATGTTGTTGGTTTTTGTTTTGTTGATGGCATTGGGTTTAAAATAATCTCATGGGCTTTTTGTGAAGAATCTGTGAACTGTTTGTGAGAACTTATCTCAGATCATGCAGCTTGGGCTTAACTAACATTTTCCGAACAACTCAGCAGAAAGATAAACAGGGGGAGGGAAAGAGAAAGCTGTTGCATGACTTAAAAACCCTGGCTGGACCTTTGGCTAATATGAGATAAAAACCAATGGACAACATGCTCATGGAGATGCTGTAAACATCATCTTCAAAGTGAACCAACTGCTGTCTGATGCAAACAGAAGAGGGTGAAGACAAAACTCTGACAGCAATGACAATTCCTTGCATTACCTGTTTTTTCCTTAGCTATTTTCCAGCAGTTGTGGAGCTGTTTATTTACAAATAAACAGATGTTTATTTGTAAAGGGAAAAAGCACGTAAAAACGAGTGGGAAGAAGAGACGATAAGGCTGAAAATTATAATTCTGATTTTAACCAAAGGATGTGACTTTAGAGTACTTTTAGTTACGCTGATCAAATTTTATATGTGCAGTTTTAATCAGTTCGACTGCTTTTCCAAAGTTTGTTTTTCCCTAATGAATTTCAGATAGTAATGAAGCCAGTTTACCCATTTTTTTCTCCTTTTTCTCAATGGTTAGTGTGTGTAATCAACTCCCTGTTGCACACAGGGGTCGACTCAGGTCCATCAGGGCTTGATCATCCCAAAGTGTGGAGATGGAAGTGGCCATACCTTCAAGTGTAGCTGGTACTTGTAATTGTCATAAAGATGAAGACAAAGAAAAATATGTGGATTTGGTCCTGTTTCAAGGGACCTTGGTCATGATTTCAGGGTTTGTGGAGTGAGACATAGTAAGCTCCCATGCTTTGCCATTATCAGGTAGAGTCACAGACTCTCGCTTCTGCAGGGATAAGCCTCTTCCTGCACCATCCCATGCCATGCCCAGCAACATTTTGGGTCTTGCTTGAAAGTTGCTCCTGCTTGCAAGTTTGTATTTGTAGCGCAGGGTTCATGGAGAGCAGAGCAGGGTTGGAGATGGTGCATGAGGCTGTATAGTTTCACTGGCACCTACTGCACTTGCACCGCTGTATAATTGGTCCAGAAGAAGCCATTAATTGTGGTGTATTGGATGTAACACTTTCCCATCAGGTAATTTCATGGTTCTCCAGCGTGTCCCCATGGGGATGGAGGAGTTTGGTGCGAGTGGCTGCCTCTTGGGCAGAGCCCTTCCCTTCCAAACAGCTGCTCCCAAGACTGTGCTGCTCCAGTGCTGTCGACTGGTGGCTGCATGTGGTCGCTGTATATGTGAAATGTATTTTCTCATGGCCTGCCATGGGATTAAAAAACAATGTAGTCTAAACAAAATTTTTTATTAAGTTGTTAAATCTAAGTTTTATCCTGTGTTTTGTCGATGCTTAGCTTAAATTTTTGTGTGGAAAATCTCTTCCGCCTTTTTGATTTTCTGTCCTTTCCCCTGGAAGTGTCAAAAGCCAAGCTGGACAAAGAGATGGAAGAAAGGCGATAGGGGAGAAGGAGGAAGAGGAGAGGGAGGAAGATGATGATGAGGTCATGCATTTCTCACTGCTTCTCTCTTCTCTCTTTTGCAGTTGTTGCAATCTCAGGATGTGAAGGAAGATGCTGTGCTTTGCTGCTCCATGGAGGTAGGGAGGCACCTGCACATCTGCCCTGATCCTCATTGCTTTGCTTCTTCTGTCCTGGGCTATGCACGTGGCAAGCAGATGTTTCCAGACCCGAACAGCTGTGTTGCTTCTTTGCATTATGCAATGACAGAATGGTTTAGGTTGGGGAATATCTTTAAAGGTTATTTAATCCAGCACTCCTCTGCACAGAGCAGGGACACCTACTATCCCAGGTTGCCCCAAGTTCCGTCCAACCTGATCTTGGACATTTCCAGGGATGGGGCAGCCACAGCTTCTCTGGGAACCTGTGCCAGGGTCTCCCCACCCTCACTTGGAAGAAGTTCTTTCAAAAATCTCATCGACCCCTCTCCTCTGTCACTGTGAAGCCATTTCCCCTTGTCCTGTCCCTCCATCCTTTGTCCCAAGTCCCTCTCCAGCTCTTCTGGAACCCTTTAGACACTGGAAGGGGCTCTTAAGGTCTCCCTGGAACCTTCTTCCCTCCAGGTGAAAACCCCCAGCTCTCCCAGCCTGGCTGCAGAGCAGAGGGGCTCCAGCCCTGGGAGCATCTCCCTGGCCTCCTTTGGACTCTGTCCAGCAGGCCCATGCCCTTCCTGTGCTGAGGACCCCAGACCTGGATTCAGGACTCCAATCAGAGTGTCACAAAAAACAGAGCAGGCAAAAGACATCACCATGAGATACGAGATGACATTTGAGACTGTCACTGGACTCCTGATACGCATAAATGGATACAATAAGTTTGGTAGCTGCGGTCCTATCACAAAATTTTATCATCCTGGTTCTTTCAAATATCACCTTCCATTATTTTTTTAACAGAAACACCTGTTTTGGAGCAAAAGCTGTCCCTTGGCTCCCATGGAGAAGTTTGTTGTGCTCAGCAGTAGTTTTGCAGAGAAATGCTGGTACAAATATAGCAGAATTGCATTAGTTTTTGGGGAGGTGATTGGCCCATGGTGCTTTCCTTGCAGAGAGCAGTTGTAATTGCAGCCTGAATGGTTAAAAGTCAGCAAAGTGACAGGCAGCTGAGGAGAAGGGTTTGACTTTCTAAGGTGTGGACTTTTGGGAGCTCTACTATGGGGAGCCTTCCATGGTGGGGGACTTACCGCTGTACACCTCAAGCTTGGATCTTCTCTGCAGAAACACCTAGGGCTTGTGATGCTTCATGGAGGCTCTCCAAGAAGTAATTGTTATAGAAAAAGCCCTTGGCTGTCTTCAGCAAAGCAGCACAACAGGTATAAATGCAGATCTCGGCAGGGCAGGATTTGTTATGCACACAGGAGCATTCTGCTTATTCCAGCTAATGACTGGGAGTCACTGAGAGCTGTGAATCAGCGAGTAAAATGAAGGGCCAGGTACAAGGCAGGAATACCACATCACAGCCTGCACTTTGTTTTGTCAATAGTGTGATTTTTAGGGGGGATTTTTTTTTTTTTTCTAAAGCAATCCAGAATTGCTGCCTTTGAAGTCAGTGAGAGCTGAACCATTCACTCCTCCAGCAGCCCAGCACTGATGCTTTTGAAAACCTCGCCCTTCATGTTCAGCTCCTGGAGCCTGCTGCTGGGTGGTTTTGGTTTTCAAAAGCCAGGACACCTTTAACCTTGCCTACACCACGCAGGGGAGAATGGGAGGTACGGGAGGAGTCTGTAAAAAGCTGGTGGGGTGTTTTAATATCGTAGAGTGAGAGAATCAAAGACTGTCTTAAGTTGGAAGGGACTCACAGGGATCAATAATCCATGGTTGACCCCTTCTTCTCCCAACAGCTGCAGAGCACTGGGCGGCTGCTGGAGGAGCAGCTGCCCGAGATGATGACGGAGCTGTTGGCGATAGCGCGCGACAAGATGCTGTGTCCCTCCGAGTCCATGCTGACAAGGTCCCTGCTCCTGGAGGTCATCGAGCTGCACGCCAACAACTGGAACCCCCTGACGCCCACCATCACGCAGTACTACAACAAGACCATCCAAAAACTGACGGCTTGAGGGGCAGGGTGAGGCGGGGTGGGAAGGGACAAGAAGGAAGATGTGCGCCTTGGATGGGATCCGGCAAGAGCTTTTCCGATTTAAATTTCCCAGCAGACCAAACCCCAGCATGCTCGAGAATACTTTCGTGGGGTGGGGAGGGAGAAGCATGTTTCTTTTTCAGCCGTGTCGCCAAGTGCCACCCCTCCTCCCCGCCGTGGTTTTGTTTTAGGGGTTTCTTTCCTGAACTCATTGCTTAAGCGGCAGCAACGCATCCCGCCGGGTTATTGTTTGGCTTTCGAAAGAAGACAGAGAATTTGGAAAAGAAAAAAAAAAAAATAATCCAAGTGGTGGCTAGCATTGTTTTCACGCCGTCCTCCTGCCTTGCCCTGGCCAACTGGCAGGAGACAGCAAGCAGCAGATGTCTCGGGAGGACAAAGCCAGACACACACTACACCAGACGCTCATAATTGATGGCTTTTGTCAAGCGGGGCTTGCATTAGGCGCCCCCCTCCTTCTCTTGTTTTCGACTTTCTGTGTGTCCCCCCACCTACCCGCCACCCCTTCGAGAGCAGATTGGAGAGCGAGACAACTTTCTTATTTGCACTGGCTTTTCTTTTTCTCGAGCATTTGTAATTTCTTCTTATTTTATTGTATCGTCGGACGGACAATTGCGAGCAGCTCGGAAATGGGTACAGCAAAGCCTTCCCGCAAGCTGGCTAATGGTTTATGTGAAGATGCTGACAGAAGGAGTGTTTTAAAGGAGTCCAAAAGCCACTGCAGAAGTTACATAGCCACTGTCATCTTGCCAGTAACCTCCTTGGTGGATTGAGAAACTTGTCCTTTGAGCTGGGGGCTCTAAAAAAAGGGGATTCTGCGGCTCTTACTCTTCAAGTAGCCGTTATTCCTTAGCCACTATAACCCTTTATTTTTTTGGTAATAATTTTTTTTGTTTCCATTGAAGGAGTGCTTTATTGTAATTACTGTCATGGTTGTAATTATACATTTAAATCCAGGCCTGTTATAGTTGGGCCTAGTAATGTACAGGGCGAGGGAGAAACGAAGGTTTGACGTTCTTCTTTGGAGACTGGTAAAGAGAAGACAAGCAATGTATGGCAAAAAAAAAAAAAAAAAAAGAGAAAAAAGAAGAGTCAAAAATAGATAAAGCCAAAAATAGAGGTTTTGAGCCTGGCTTCTAACTAGCTGAATACGCTATCCAGTGTTTCTAGGTGTGCAGTGTGCAGGAGAAGCTCTGTCCCATGGTTAGTGTAAGTGGCACCATGTTGTCAAGGGATGTGTGACATTTTCAGACAGGCAAAGAGTTTGCTTGGGGATCTCCAGATTGCTCCAGGATCCCCTCATTGCTCCATGCTGGAGCATTCTGAAGGAGAGGACAGCTGCAGGGAATGATGTTGAAATGCCACCTGGGTAAGAAGGCTGGTCTGGAGGAGCACTACGCCGTTGCATAGCTCCCTGAGTCTTGAAAAAGACTTGGTCTTGTCCTTATTTGCTCATCTAGTGACACTTTGACTTAATAAATCCCTCCAGGTGCTTATTTTACTGACGCTTAATGAGGGTGCAAGCTGCCCCGTCCCATCTGCACAGCAGATGAGGAGCTGAGGAAGGCACAAAGCCAGCAGCCCATCCCAGTTTTTCCCATTATTCATTTTACTTTCCTTTATGATGATAAGGAATTTATGATGCGAAAACGGCGCACATGGACCCTGGACCAGCCAGGCTGGGTCTGAACACAGCAGCTCAAACCCATTTTTCCAAGCAAGACATTGAATTTCTGGTGGCTCGTAGAGAAGAGAGATTTCAGCCCGATCTCTTTGGATGTGCAGTATGTTCTTGGGTGCCTTATGAATGTGTTGGTCTGTCTGTGATGAGGTGGAAGTTTTCACTGCAAAATTAAAAGGGCGGAAGTTTTCAGCAGGAAAAAATGCATTGCAGGAGGCGAGGGCTGTGATCCTGCAGTTCAGTACTCAAATTGTCATCTTGCTGTCTGCTGATCCAGTTTTTATTCTTCACATGGAGCAAGAAGAGCAAGCTGAAAATGGGAGCTTCACTTTTCCTGTCTACCCAGAAAACAGCAAAATGATTTCTGAGTGCACTGGAAGTGTCTGGAAAAATGAATTTTTACTTCGTAGATTTGAGCCCGGAAGCTTCGCATGGTGATGGTGCCTTGCGTTGGGTCAGCTTCATTAGTAGCAATGGGGTTTGAGGGTATTAATGAGCAGATGAACTTCATTAAGGCGGCAAAGCCCATCAGTATTACAAGGCTCAGGGTTGTGCCCATTGCTCTTTGTTTTTCCTGCTCCCTGAATTCTCGGAGTGGAGGAGAAGGGGATATAACACCCATCGCAGTGCACTCAAGCACAGCATCAGTCTTCTGCGAGAAGACCTGAAAACAATTTTGTCTTCATTTTTTTTTATTTTTTAAACAACAAAAAAGTCCTGTAACAGGGACACAACCTGATGGGTCGGGGTGCCAGGGATCCTGCCAGCAGTGATCCAAACCACCACTCCGGCCCCTGCAGCTTCTCACATCCTATAGAATTTTTTTCTTGGGATGTAGTGAAAGAAGAAAAAAAAAAAAAAACCCAGAGACTTGGGGATTTTGTTTCTAAAAACTTGAATTTTCATCAGCGCATCAGGAGGCATTCAGAGTCAAAGTGTAAGCCACAAGGCAGTATTTCTGCTAAAGCATTTTCCTACCCCTACCTGCTGTGAGGGTTTGTTCCATTTTCCCATTGCAGGGCAATCCTGCAACCCCCACCAACCAGACGTGGCCCATGACTTCCCCTTCCAACACTGGGATTTTTTCCCAATGAAGAACTTTTATGTGAAATCTGTTTGGTTTTAATGTCTTGCCATTTATCTACGCTATTAACATACGTTCACCCAGCCATTAACTGCTTTGGTACATCAGTCACTCTGTTGATATCTAAGAATCAAAATGTTGACCAAAAATGTTTTTTTTTTCCCCAAAATTGCATGTTGACAATGGTATCTTTCTGAAGTCCATCAGTAGGAAGCCAGCAGGCACATGGCATCACTCACTGGGGTACTGTGTTGGGAAAAGGAGCACCACAAGGACATTAGACAGGGAGCAATGCTGGGGAATTTTTTTGGACTGTATGGTGAGAGCACCTGGGGATCCTGTGTTTTCTTCTCTTTCTCTTTTTGTATTTTTTTTGGGCTTTCTGTAGGAACAGTCGCCAAAGAGCATAATTCTCCAGTGTGTATTTTTAGGTGTGAAGCCACCAGCTACATCTCCCCAAATTAGCCAGATTCCATCTTTGCTGCTCAATAAAAGTATCCATATGGGGTTTTAATATGTTCTCCCCATATGGCTACATCAGCAAAGGGGAAAATAACCTCCTTGGGCCAAATATGTGTGGGGCCAAACCTCAGGCTGGTGTAAAGCCAAGGGGCTGAGGCATCTGCAAGGAGTGATGCTCTGCACCAGTGCCGTGCTCATCTCCCTTGGATGCAAGGCAGGTTTTCTGACTCTCTGTCAGACTCCCCAGCATCTAATTCACCTCATTACTGGTGAAATTTTTTCCAAACTGATGGGTTTTTTTCCCCACAAGGTGACTTGCTTGGTTTCCCCATGAGTGATTTCACCCATTTGGAGAAGTCTCGTGTATAGGGAGATGAAACAAAACAAGGAGGGAAAAAGGGAGAAGTAAGTGATTTGCTTGGTTCCCTCCAAGAAGATTAATTAGTATCTATTCTTGGCATGATTGATGGCTTTGAAAGAAAACTTGTCAGAATAACTTATGATTTATTTTCATGCTTATTTTTATAACATCCCTCACTTGGAAATCTCTCAGAATCTTAAATATGATTTTGGTTTTTTTAATTTCCCCGCTGGGTATTTTATGGCTTTACACTAATTTTGCTCTTCTTGGCGTTAGCTATTAGACAGTCATGGTGATATTTTCAGTATTTTTTCAGGAGAAATGGTATTAAGGGTTGCAAAGTCCACTGTCAATAGCCAAGGGAGCTGCAGTGTCCTGCAGAACATGGAGTTAACGCTAGCAATTCTTTTTTTTTTTTAATGTATTTATTTGCATTTGAAAAAGCGACATTTTTAATTTAATCATATTTGTTAAACTAAGCGCTTTAAAAAAAGTATAAAAACTTAAAAAAAAGGACAATGGTTTTGGGGAGAATAAAGACTAGACATTCATACTAGAGAAATCACAAACTCATCGTTTTCAGCGTTTCAGAGACTGTTAAAACAAGGGAGCTAATAACTCTTTGTGGCAATTCAGTCTTTGTTTATAGAACATCCAGATCCACTGTATGCTATAAAATGCATCATCTGAGTAATAAATGTTTAAAGCTTGACATTTCCTCGTCTCTGTGGGTACATGCTATCACTTTTGCTGGTCTGGGAGGGAGTGTCCTTTGTTCAGGATAGAAGAAAAAGAATATGTGGGGGAGTTGGGAGAAGAATCTCCCTAATGGTCTGCTTGGAAGTGTTCTGTGGGGGTGGCTCAGCCCATGCTCCTGGTGCTGGCTCACATCTGGTCCTGGGGTTGGTCCCTCTCCCCATCACTTCTCAAAGAGGTGAGGATGGAGCCCCTGGGAGCAGAACGAAGGGCTCAGATTGGGCCCCTCTCCTGGTTCTGCCTCCACATCGGCCCTCTCCCATCCATTCATGCCTTATTTCAGCTGGGCCTGGAGGTCTGTTGGAGGATATCCTTGATTTATCCCAACCATTTGTCCCAGTGCTGCAGCATCAAGGGCACACAAACCGTTGCTGCCTGCTAAAAATAATATTTTTTAAAAGCGGGTTTATTCAGAAATCTCCTCTGGAAAACCCTTCTCTAGCCCAAGCCAAATGAATATTGGCTAACTGAAGTGTGTGTGTTGGCCTACATCTTGTCCTGGTCGGAGGGAGGGAGAATGAGGGGGAAAAGAGGTGGAAGGTGAAACAAGGAGTGGCAACAACACCAGAAAAATCATATTCCTCCCTATCACTCTGCTCCCCGTATTTCCCTCCATTTCCCTCATCCCAGAGCATCTTCTCCCTCTCAACTAATGGGCTCACATGATGCAACTAACCATCTCAGATGTGCAAACTCCCCCCAAGAGCCACCCCCTCCCAGATCCAACATACTTGCTCCAGAGAACAGAACTTAGAGGGAAATTCACTAGTGGAATGCATTAGTGGTGTCTTGACTCCAGAATGATGTCCATGCCCTGAACTCCTCACCTTCTCCCACCCCTTTAAGCAGTAGTGGGCTTGATACAGAGCTTCAGAAAGTTGGATTCAGGATCATTCAGAATTTAGATTAGATATGAGGAAAAATTCCTGGCTGTGAGGGTGGTGAGGCCCTGGCACAGGTTGGGCAGAGGAGCTGTGGCTGCCCCATCCCTGGAAGTGTCCAAGGCCAGGTGGGACATGAGCTGGAGCAACCTGGGATGGTGGAAGATGTCCCTGCCCATGACCGAGGGTTGAACAATTTGAGCTTTATGGTCCCTTCAAATCCAAACCATTCTATGACTCTGAAATACCACACATGACCATGGTATGATCCTTTCTGAGGATCCATTCCTGAATCATGAGCCCCAATCTAAAATCAGACCCTAGAGCTCCAGGTTCTGCTAGAGCTGGAGTTTGGCCTATTCCCCCAAATCAGGATTTTGAGCATGTGGACCAGCTTTGTAAAGAGTTTATCAGACATGGAGTTGGGCTGGGAGCAGCCAAGCCAAAGACAGAGGTCATCCCTGGGACCAACAAGATATATTAGAGGAGAAAATAACCTGCAGCAACACAAGGTACGGAGCAGATGGATGGGCATCACTACAGAGCTGAAGCTTTCAGGATGAAAGAGTATTTCTGTGAATTCCTTGTGACTGCCAAGAACCCAGAGAGCAGCAAAAGAAACCCTATGGATCAGAGTAAGTTTGCTTGGCTTTCACAAAATATGGTAAATAGGCAGGGTGCAGAATGTTCTCCTCCTCCAGCAGTTCCACTTCTCTCCTGGCTATTAAGAGGAGTTTTTAAATGCTGATGATGCTGTCAGAAGAGGTAACAAATATAAGTAATCTTCATGTAACAGCGTTGCTGGTGAGTTTGCCAGCTGAACTGTAGTGTAAATTATTATTACTTGGGAAGGGAGAAAATCCATGATACTAAATAATGCATGTTACAGGACTATGTGGCCTCTTCCTTTTGGATCCTATGTTGTGATCCCTGACAATGAAACTGGAGACCTGTGTGCCTACACAAATGTGATTACTGTGCCTGGCTTGATGTCTATCCCATTCTTCGGGACTTCTCTGGATTCCTGGAGACAAATTCCTGCAAAAAGTGCGTCCTTGTATCCTTGGGCTAGGTTTTATTGTTCTAAAATGCCTGTACCTCTTGGAGAGTCCTGTGCTTATCCCCTCTGTTACAGATGAGTGTGCAGTCGAGAACGGATGGTCGCAGAAATGGAGCCTTTACAGGGCAGTTTGATATTCTGTGCCCTGTGCCAAGACGTTTCTCCCCTCAGGGCTGCAGCCTTGGAGGGGGCTTTAGCAGTCCTGCAAAGAGCCAAGCCTCAGGATGGGATCCTGAGCTGATGCCTCCTCCCATGCCAGATCAAAGCCATTTCCCCCCCAGTCATTGCCATGCCACAGTTAATGCGAAAAAAATGCAAAGTTCCTCTCAAGTGCTGAGATTTCAGAATTCCATTCTGTCCTAAATCATCTCAGTTTTTCAACAAACAAAGTGTTTTGTTTCAATGTATGTTATGTTTCTGTAGCAATAACATTTAAACAAATTATTTGGATTTTATTAGCCCAGACCTTTTCAATAACTTCCCGTAGAGCTTTCCCGTCAGAAGTTTCCACTTTGGGGAAAGCGATTATGACAGGAGATGGCAAAGGTCCGATGGGAGAAATCACCTCTATCATGTGCTGCATGGTCCTGAGCTGGCTTCAGCCTCTGCTGCTCTTCTCTCAGCCCTGCCAGAAGGAAATAATTCAGCATTTCTGTCCTCACATGTGTCTTTCTTGATGTCCAAATACATGACATGAACATGTGGCCTCACAGCCAAGACTTCAAGTTGAACATCAGGAAGAATTTCATCATGGAAAGGGTGATTAGGCATTAAAAGAGTCTACCAAGGGAGGTTTGGAGTCCCCATCCCTGGAGTGTCCAAGGAATGACTAAGCATGGCATTCGGTGCTCTGGGCTGGGGGACAAGGTGGGGATCAGGCACAGGTTGGACTCAGTGGTCTTGAAGGTCCTTTCCAACCTCTGTGATTCTGTGAAGACAAACCAAGGCTGCACAGACCCTTCTGGTTAACCCCGTGCCAGTCAGTTACGATGGAGCTGCAAGGAGAAACCAGGTCTTGGAGCAGATCCCTTTTGCAGATGGTGGAGATGTGGTAGACAGACGTCCAAGGAACTGGGCTGCAGTGGGAGTCTGCATGGGCATGAGACGTCATCAAAACACAGAATCCCAGAATGGTTTGTGTTGCTAGGGACCTTGAAGATCATCCAGTTCCATCCCTCTGCCATGGTCAGGTGAAGAAAATGACCCATGAGATTCCGTTGCGTCAAGGACCTGTGCAAAGTCCAAGTGGATGGTTATGGAGACAATTTCCACATTTCTACAGGCAGCATCAAGCCCAGGATGTATTTGGGCAGTGCTTCTCAGTCCAAAGGACAAATCCCACCTGTTTTTGCTTCGTGTGTGCACCAGGGAGGATTTCCTTCTGGCTGTTGTTCTGTAGGTGGAGATGGGGAATGAGCAGTGCTCTCTTATCTTTAAAAATAATACCAGTGAGCTGTGCAGGAGCCTGGGCTTTCTTGGCACAGCAACCTGTGCTCTGGCATCAGATGTGCAGGAGCTGGAGCCAAGCTGCCATGAACAGCTGATTTGAGAGCAGCATCAGCCTGGTGTGCCATGCTCAGGTATCAGCTGAGCTGGATGTTCCCCAGGTCCCTTCTGTCAGCCACAGCAATATTATCTGTCACTGGCACTTTTTTTGTCTGTGGGATAAAACCTGAAATAAATCCTGATCAGCTTTTGCTATCCCTGCCTTGATCATAGAATCATGAAATACTGGAATGTTTTGGGTTGGAAGGGGACTTCAAGCTCACCTCATTCCAATCCCTCTGCAATGAGCATGAACACCTTCCACTGGACCAGGTTGCTCCAAGCCCTATCCAACCTGGCCTTGAATACTTCCAGGGATTAGCAGTCTTCGAGCTCAGAAATCAATTTTAGATCGACATTTTTTGATAATTTGAGTTTTTTCTGCCCAAAAGAGGTCAAATTCAGCTTTCAAAGCAAGCCTGGGAGGGGCCAGATTGGGTAGATTAGCAGCTGTGCAATGTAAGGGTGGGAGGAAAAACTGCAACAGGGGGTGGGTTATCCAAAACCTGTCTGGTGGTAATTACACATGTCGGCTGATGAAAAACTGGTTTGAGGGCAAACACTGTAAAAATATTGCTGTGGGGAGAGAAAGACGACAAAGATTGTGAAATCCAGTCGGCGGATTGTTTTACAGCAAAGGTAACTTCTATCCCCAGGGCTGGATTTTACTACTTGTGTAAGAAACCAACCCCCGGTTAGCAGGGTTGCTCGGCTCTTATTTTCAAGCACAAAAAATGCAGCGTATTTACTGGAAAACATGGGTTTGTCCTGATCTCCTAAAGATAAATGCAGTCTTACTTTGTGGGGTGAGGGGGAAGGGTGATGAGGCGTTTGGGAGAGGGATTGTGTTATACATGGTGACTGCAATTGTACTTACAATCACTTCATTTTCACAATCATATCCTCCTGTATATATTCTTCTCATAAAATTGCATTTCTGCTACTTTCTGAGCAGTTGAAGGTGGTGCTGCAGGGGCTTACTGCTCTCCCAGGGGAGCTGAAGCAAAACAAAAGTGTTGCCTTTGCTCCTTTTGTGTTTGCAAGGAGGGCTCCTTCCCCTCTTCAGCTCTGTTCTGTCTCTTTGGCCACTTCAGCTCCCTTTCCACAGCTGAGGATGTTTCCTCCTTGAGGATGGTGAGTTGTTCTTGTGCCAGTCCCCTTCTGCCTTCACCTTTTCTGGGGAAAGGTGACCATCCCTGTCCCTGCAGTTCACATTTAGGTCCCCAGAACATTGCACCAAAGGTTTCTCTCCTTGTCAATTTTCTGCAAACACTTTAGAATCATGTAATTCCAGAACGGTTTGAGTTGAAAGGGACCTTAAAGACCATCTTGTTCCAACCCTCTGCCATGGGCAGGGACACCTTCCATTATCCCAGGTTGCTCCAAGTCTTGTCCAACCTGGACTTGAACATTTACAGGAATGGGGAGTCCACCACCTCCAGTTTCCCTGGTTTGTGCTGGATTTGCATCCCAAAATCACACCAGGAAGCACCATCTGTGTGCCCATGTAAATGCTATGAGGAGGTTGCATGGAGCCTCATCTCCTCCTGCTCCTCCCACCTCTCTGTGCACAACTCTTTGCCTCAGAATTCCTCCTCTAGTTAACCCTCTCCTCTACTTCTAATTGCTGCTGTGGTGCTGGATCAAAGCAACACTGGATAAAACTGACTCTCCTAAGGGAAGCAATGGTGGGAAAAAAACAAAGTCCAACAGGCAGTTGCCTCTTGAAGACCTGTCCCATCCTGGTGTGGCCGTGACTGGACATGGAGGGGGACAACCAGCCCCATGGGATGGTGATGCACCATGGGCATCTCCAGGAAGTGCTCCCATGGGGTATCTGAGACATGTGGCCTCACGCTCATTGTCCCACCTGGAGCTGGGCAGGAGGTTTTGGGGACACCCAGGGGGGTTGGAGGAGGGGTGAGAGTCAGGGCTGGATTACCCCCAGGGCGTCCTGCCAGAGTCTATTTTCTGGTGGGAACTGTTGAGATAAAATTAGAAGTAGGTTGAACTTTATCTAGGACTTGAACTGAGGCTGAACTCGGCCCTGTTTTGTTTTGGTTTTTCCAAGTTCAGTGGAGTTCATAGGGAGGGAGGCGAGTGAGGGGCACTGGATTATTTTATTTTTACTTGCTCTTTCTGTGATTCCACTGGTGTTTGACTTTCTCATCAGCTTGGAAAGAGTCTTCTTACAGTATTCCCAGTCTGAGACAGTGATGTGGTGGCTCAAATACTGCCACAGGCATTATTCCATGTCAAATATTTGATGCTGGGGTAGTGCAGAGATGACCAAGCCTTCTGCTAGCTCATCCTTGGATCTGCCCCTGCCTAGCCCAGGATGGGCTTTTCCCAGAAGGGAAAACTGAGAGTGGGTTTGACGGGTAACATCGTGCAGAAGGACCACAGTAGGTTGCCCTGGAGATGCTTCAAGGGACTTTTGGCACAGTTTTGTCCCATGTCGACTAGCCGAGCTCCCAGACAACCTTCCGGCATTGCCAACACTACTCCCAATCTTCAGTCATCTTGTGGCCCCCTCAGAGTGGAAATGAATTTGCTTGTCTGAGCACACACCAAAGGACATGGGAACCAGAGCCATGCTCTGTGTCCCTGACCCCATGGGTTGTGCAAACTGCTGGCATCCATGCAGAGGTGTGTGGGTGGTGCAGGGAGCACGTATGGCACTGTGTACCTCACTCTGGGGATGTGACAGTCCCTTCTGGGCCATAGGAGCTGCTGCAAGAAGCAGCACAAGGGCATGGTCATGGAGGTTTCACATTTAACCCATAGCAGGGCTGCAAAGGGATAAGTGACGCTGCATCACTCTGGGGACAGTTGTGCTTCCCAACAAGGCAACCATCTCTTCCCAGAATACATGGGAGACTTTTACCACATGATTATTTCACCTCCTAAATTACTCAAGAGTTTGTAGAAACTTCACCAAATTTTTAAAAAGATGCCTTCTAGATCACTGACAAATTAAGGAATGCACGGGGCAGACTCATTTCCTGGAATAGGACCTACTGGACGAAAAGTCCCTCCAGGCTGGCTCCTAACTATGACACATTTGATAGCCATTCAAGGACTACTGGGAAACATGTGTCAATTGTCTCCACGAGGCTTCAGACAGTTTCATCATCAGTTCTGACTGTTCTCTGAAATAAAACCAGCTAACATCTACTAGCAGCCATACAACCTCCGGAGTCTAAGACGTGTCACAAGAGTGATTTTATTTACCACCACCACCAAGGTTTTATACCTGGGTGCAAAGTGGCTTTATCCCTATTGCACCTTGTTTTCTTTCCTCCTGGCTGAGTGATCTGCGTCCGTCCCACAGACGGTGGCACAGGCTGTGTGTGGGTGTGCCCGAGCTGCCACCACTGTCAATGAACTTTGGCATCTTAAACCGTGGAAAACCCGACGTGCTGGAGGGAGGGATAGGTGCCTGGCGTCCCAGAGATCGGATTGCCCCAGGGGATTTGCTGGGAGTCCCATGACGAGCCTGGAAGGGAGCCCAGACCGCCGGGCACCGCCGTGCTTTCCACCCAGGGCTCTCAGCCGGGGTCTCTGGAGGACAGCTGATGGCCTTTGTCCCTTACTGTCACCCTTGTGCATGCAAACCCCAACCCTACATCAGCTCAAAGTCTTGCCAGGCAGATGGCACATGGCAGTGGGCTGCCCCAGTGTGAATACCTCCTGTGTCTGCATTGCTGGTCCCAGGGGACCACACCTCTGCTTGCCTAAGAGGGACATTTACCATGGCTCACCCTATGGGCAGCTGCCTGACCTTGGACCTCAGGGTGGATGTTTTTTAGGAAAAGTCTGGATCTCCAGCCATGACCCATGTGCTGCTTCAGGTGAACAGGATGTTGTGGTCACTCCAAGTTCACAGGAGCTGCAGCTTGTCCACCAGCATCATCCATCCTCCTCAGCCTTGCAGGGTCATTCCAGGTCCTCAGGGTCTCTCACTGCTCTGTTTCACTTCCAAGGTGTCTCATAGGATCTCAGCACCAGCTGTTTTGCAGGCAGAAGGGGAATCCAGCATTGCAGATGGTTTCTTTAACGTCACCCACCTCAGCCTCGCTGTCCCTGTGACCTGATCCTAGGAGTCCTTGCCCAAGGGCTCAGCCTCCAGGAAATGCTGTTATCAGCTGCCTCCATCGGCTGCTCCACTTGGAGCTCTCCGCCTTGTTCCTGGGGCGCCGGATCCCAATCCAATTCCTACTGGAAGGAGATAAGACAGAGAAAGGAGATAAGGGCCAGCCAGCAGCTTGGTCACCCTGACTCACAAGGGACAGATGTCAGCTCAGGGGAGACATTGTCAGAGCTGTACTTACTGTCCTGGAGCTGGCGGATGGTCACAGTGTGTGCTGCTGGAGGCTCCCAGCCCCTGGGGACAGCTGGGGGGCACAGGGACTGAAGCACTCGGGGTAGATTGGTGTGATGAATTAACCCTCCTAACAGGGAGTGTATAACCAAAACTGGACATTCCCAGTAACGTACAGGGAGAGGGTCCAGGTTCAAGCAGGACTAAAAGGGGGTTTGCATTGCTCAGTTCTCATCCCTGTGAGGGTTTTTCTCCCTTTCCACCCCAAAAGGTCCAGCACTCTCTCGCGTCTCTTTTCCTAAGTACTCATTTTTCCTCAGCGCTCATCTCCTCCCCTCCCCTGCAATACCAAAAATGGCCAGATTAGAGACAAAAATAGAGGGACATGATGGTTATGAGCCAATAATTTATTCCCCCAACTGGCTAATGGCAGCTGACTGGTGAAGGCCTTTGACTGAGACTAAATGGTTAATAGGAAGCTGAGCAAAGGTCTCCTTCTTGGCTCCTGGCACAGGTGCCAGTGGAAATCGTGCCGAGGGCTGAAGTGCTCAGTGTCGTAACAACCAGCCTACACCTTGTCTCTTTGCCAGGGCACAAACATCACCACAATACCTTGCTCCCCAATACTGCTGCCCTGGTGCAGATGAACCTGTGCCTCTGAGGGAGGACATCCCCATAGGCACCCCTCCATCCATGGGCAGCTTCCCAAACAGATCTCTTGTCTCTGACCTGCAGTTTTGGTAGGAAATGTTTTTTTAAGCCTGGAGCAAGTTGTGTTTTGACTGTTGCCCATTGGAGGGGAGAGTGGAAAAAAAGGAATTACCCAATGCCGAGCAGTTTCCCAAGGTTGAGAACCAGGAGGATGGAAGTAATAATTAATCGACAGCGTCTGGCAGTGGCTTTGCTCACCTCAAACAACCTGGTCTAAGGGTCATTTCACAAAGGTACCTGCAAATTAGAAAAGATCTTGTCTTGGCCTGAGGGAGGGACAAAGAGAGATGGAAGGTGAAACAAGGTGACAACGAAACCAGGATCCTGCAGGGAAAATGTTCTAATCCCAAGTCCCCTCTCCACTTCCCTCATGCCAGAGCATCTTCTCCCACTCAACTTATGTTCTCATAGGACACAACTAATCATCTCAGATACCCAAACTTTCCTGGGAGTCACCTCCTCCCAGATCCAACATGTTTGCTCCAGAGAACAGGGCCCTGGGGGAAATTTACTACCTTGCCCATCATTAGTGGAGGTGCCTTGACTCCAAAATGATGTCCATGCCCTGGACACGTCACCTTCTCCCACCTCTGTAAGCAATGATGTTCTTGAAACTGAGCCTTAGAAAGTTGGATTTGGGATCATTTAGAATTTAGATCAGATATTAGGAAGAACTTCCTGGTTGTGAGGATGGTGAGGGTGAGGCCCTGGCACAGGTTGGGCAGAGAAGCTGTGGCTTCCCCATCCCTGGAAATGTTCAAAGCCAGGTTGGAGCAGCCTGTGACAGTAGAAGATGTCCCTGCCCATGTCAGGGGATTGGAATGAGGTGGACTTTAAGGTCCTTTCCAACCCAAACCACCCTGTGTTTCTATGATCATCACCCTTGACGGAGCAGACATCATTAAATGCTTGTGAATATAGAGTTAGTTATATTTTAATGTGTATTTTATTCTCAAATGGTCTGAATTAAAATATGCAAGGGAGTAAATGGAGCTCTTTAACCAAAACCTCTGCAATATGTGCAGACTTTTCAAGCATAAAATAAGTGCACTGAGTTGTTCTTGCTTTTAAAACACCATTAGCAGACATTTAGTTCAAGCACAACAATTCAGCTTTGCCATACAGATCCCAGGCCAGGTTTTCAGCTGGAAAAAAATATTCCTGTGTGTGCTTGGATAGGGCTGGAAGTTTCTACTCTATCTGAGGGTCTGATGTCCTCTGTCTGAAATGGAAACCCACTGTGCAATGGTGGCTGCTGCTTATCTCACTGGTGGTGCTGCTCTTGCAATTCCAAGGTCCTCCTTATCTTCAGCAGAGTCAGCTATATCCTCAGAGCTAATTGCAATGAATGACACAAAATGCTTTTCCTTGTCAAAAAGTCTTTGTGGAGAAAAACAGCATTTCAGAATGGATAAAAATATGATGTTCTTGACCCATTTTCATTTAATGCTTGGATGGGCTGCTCCCTGGCCAGCACAAATCTGAAGGCTTCACCCTGAATTTCCACAGGATTCTGTGAGCTGGAACCGGACTGGTCCAGCAGTTCCAAAACCATGTACACCTCAGCAGAACTGCAAATTTCTAGTGGGTGTTTTAACCCTCTTTGGGACCAGGAACCTCAAGCATGCCTGATTAATTGTTGGAAAGCAGGGAACAACTGAGCTGGTCCTTATTAAACTCCCTCCAAGCTCCTTATGGTCCCATTGCAACTTGATGCTGAGAATAGCTGCTCTTACACACCCGTCCCTCACCTCTGCAAAGCCATTAAGAGCTGGCAGATGGCTGGATGACAGCTATTACATTCTATAAAAATGAGAAGAATAAAGATATTATAATAAATAGCATTTACCCGAATAAGCGATGTCTAATGAATCCTGGATAACAATTTAGTAACAAAGGTGGTAAACGAGTAATAGGGGGAGTCTGGAGGATGGTGTTAAAAATGCTTAGAAAATTGAAAGATATCAAAAAGGAAAGATGGAAGGACCTGAGGCTGTTTAGTCGGGGGGGAGGGGAGGAGATGAGGGGATATTATAAAATATAGCTGTTGAGAGAAGGGAAATAAACTCTTCATCATCACAAAGAAGGGCTGAGAAGTCAAGGGCTTAACCTCCAGGAAGAAAGATGCAGCCTGAGTGATAGAGGCCTGGAAAAATTTGCCCGAAAAAACATAGTAGAGCTGCACTAAAGATTTTTAAGAACAAGTTGGAAAAACACTGGTCACAGTTGGTCTAAGGATGTCTGGATTGCCCTTGGGATTAGCAGAAGGTTAGTTTAGATTTTCAGTGCTCTCTTCCACCATGATTTTTTATTATTCAGTTTATTTTGCTTCCTTGTTTGGGTTGTGTTTTGAAATTTAAAGGAATATCTCACTTTAGCTTTTCTCTCATTGTCTGCAGACCACTCTTCCTGCAGAGAAGATGTCTTCTCCTCCATCAAGGACAGTAACTCTCATAAAAATTATAGCAAGGATTACTAACAGCAAACCCCAGGGATATAGTAGACATTACTCCAGAACAGATGGGAGCTCAGTTCCTAAAATTTCATCTTCCACAGAGATGTACCAACCTTGAGAAGATCTGTTTCCATGAGACGTTATGTATCTGTCAATAGTGTTCCTGGCACAAACACCAGCATAACATGATAAATCTTTTTTGATGTTCCTTAAGCTTAAGCTCCAAGGGCAGACAAAACACTAAGAAGATGGAGATTAAGAAAAAGCAGACAACTCTTTACTTCTCAGAGTGTGGAGAAATGCTCCAAATAAAGCTGGGTCTGCAGAGCCTCTGTTTGGGAAGGTCCCAAAATTGAATGAGGTTTTTAGAAGGGGTTACAAGAGGAGGGTAAGCAGGGAGCGGTTAGGAGGAATTTTAATTAACATCAGCATTCGCAATGTTATTTAATAGGGTCCAAAAAAACATCTGAGAGCAATGAAAGCTGAAACCAGCGTTTTCGGAACAAACAGAGGCGAGCGTGGGGCTGGGGCAGCAGGACTGGCTTCCTGGGGGATGAGGGGCACCTGAAGAAGTGGAAGATTCTGGAGAGAGAAAAGTTTGGAGATGTGTTTTGGGGGGAAATACTGGGTCAAAGAGCCCTGGCTGGGGAAGGACTGAGCATCCCTGGGATGGGAGATGGCTTGGCTCCCAGGGCTCTGCATGGTGCAGGGGCAGCACCAGCTACCCAAGCTGGCACTTAGGGAGGTAAGGAACCAGCAGCAGCAGAAAACAGGGCCCTTTAGGGACCCAGAATTCTCCTGGGTGAGGGACCAGGTGCACTGAGGGGCTGCTGTCTGGATTAAGCACTCGGCACAAGCACATTCCAAAGAGATGCCCATTTGGGCATGGAATGGAAGAATCCGACCCTGGCGAAGGCAGAGTGGAGGCACCCAGGATGTGCACACAGATTCGTGGCACAAGGCTGGGGACAACAATACAACTCCAGCAGCAGTGCAGGGGTACAGTGACCACGTGCCACTCAAGTCTATCATGAGCAGCTTTGCTCGCCAGGAACACTGGCCTGCATTTTGACCCCACTGGAGAGGACACATAGCCCACAATGGGGCTTTCCAGCCTGAGCAACCCCAGCAGTGAGTGCAGGAGAGGTGTCCAGGCTGGGCTGTGCATGGCACACCAACTTTGACGGTTCAGGCTCATCCCATGCCCGAACTTGTCGATGGGGTTGTTCAGAGCGATGACATAATTACAGTTTCAATCGCAGATTAATAAGAAGTGGGGTTTTTTTAGCAAACTGTGAGGCATGCCTGAACTGGAAGGGCATTTTAGCTCCCTGCTGCCTGGGAGCTGAGGGTGCCATGCCCTCTTTGATGTCTCCTGGCATGGATGCTTTCCAAACATCAGCAGTGGCGGCAGCACTCATGTCTCAGCTGCAACTACCCTTCCTGTGGTGTGTTATCCTTTGGGAAGGCTCACAGCTTTCATCTCCAGCACTCTGTTGGGCAATGGGTATATAAATAGATTGGGGAGAAGCCATTGCCAGCCTCTAAAATAAACAGACTCTGCTGCTAAAGGAAATTCGTCCCAGATGCCACCAAAGGCACAGGGGCTGAGAACTGAGAGGAAAGGGAAACTGAGGCAGAAGCACTTTGTCCGAGGTCACTGAGAGTGTTTCTGTGATGTGACTGGCTCAGGGATGTGTCCGGGAGGCTGAGTGAGCAGGAGGAGTTGGCAGAGCAGGACCAGCATGGACTATGAACCACTGTGTAACTGTGAGATGTGGAAGAAAGATCACACCCATGGGCCAGATAGCAAAAGCCAAGCTTAAAGTCCAGCTTTTAGAGTTCTGGGGCAGACCCTGAGATACAACTGTGTAAAGCAAAGCCACAGAGGTGCATAAATGCTCTGCTTCAGAGAATGATGGATATGGAAGGATATATCCGTTTCCATTGTCTCTGTACAAGGTCTCCCGTTTTCCCTCCTTTCCCATCACTCAGTGCAGCACAGCTTACTTGGAGCAGGTGAATCTCTCGCATCATTCAGATTTGGAGGCGCTTTTAGTCACCCCCGGGCATGTCAAGCCTGAGATTGTCCCTCAGCTATTCTTTGTGGGAGTCTCAGAGCCCAGAAAAACTCTGCCAACCCAGTCATTAAAAAAAAATAAAAAAGAGTCACCTGGATCCTCAGGCTGACTTAAAAATCACAATAGCTATTAATAACCTTTTTTTTTTTCTCCTCACCCATCCAGTCTCTGAGCCTTCATCCCACACTTTTCAAATTTCTCCTGCATTTGGAGGACTGGAGAGTTATGCTTTCTATTTTTTCATGCCTACCTGGCTCCTGGAGCTCACAGACATTTGGGAACCTGTTGTACCTACTCAGAAGACACCAACCAGAGTTCATGAGCAGGAAACTTGCATGGAGCTTCAAAAAGCAACTGAGACTTTGGAACAGAAATGTGGAACCAAGATCTGCTGTTCCCTGTGGTTTCCTGCTCTTCGTGTTGACCATCTTCTCTTTCAGGCCTGGTTTAGACACTTGTCAAATTCTGCTTTACCATTATCCTGTGCTCTTCAGTTGCTCATGCTGAGGTTGTTTTACTGGGCCATTTGTCCCCACTGGAAGGACATGGGTGTATTTGAAGCTGCTGAGCTCTGAGCACTAAAATTGCCCTGGCTCCATCTTCCTGGAGTTTCCCAAGGTAAGAGCAGGTCTCTATCTGGAGATCAGTTTCCTCTAACAAAGAAGGTCCCTATCTAGAGATCTGTTTTCTTGCCACAAAAACATGCTCCAGGTGAGAATTTTGCTTCCTGAACTCATTGTGACCTCCAAGAGCTGAAAGGCTTTGGATTAGAAACATTGGGATTGACTGAGATGAATATCCATCCATCCCCAGAGCCATGCTGCTGCCAGGAGAGGTAATGCATCTCTGCAAAAAAAAAGAAAAAAAAAAAAAAAAGTCCCAAGACTTTTTGGTTTTATAGTATAGACACCAAAACATCAGTGTTGGCCTAGTCCAGCAATGCCTCTTAAGCTGGGGGTCTCCAGGGAATAATACCAGTTGTGTGTTGAGGTCCTACTGTCCTCTCCTTGGGCAGCAAGTAGAGCTTACAACATCTCTGACTAGGGAAGCTGTTGCATGGATTTAATGTTTCAACTGCAGCTTTTGTACCTCCCCCCCAAAAAATCCCTAAAAGGGAAAAAAATAAAAAAAGCCTGAAGGGTTAAAGTAACGATGAAAGTTTTACAAGTCCAGGCTACAGATGTTGCAGGCAGGAAGATGAAAGCAAACACTTCCACCCGGTTGTGAAGGGTCTAAGCCCTGAAAAGCCCATCCAGTGGAGGCAATTCCCTCCACTCCTGCTCCATCCTCTCTGCTGTCTGGAAGTGGTTCTTCCAGTGAGACCAAAAGCAGCCCACTGCTCACTCTTGATCAATTATTGAAACCAGAAAATTCTCCAACCATGAAATTCATTCCAGCTTTCCCAAGGTGTGCTGGCCTGGAAGAATCAAATGTCAGGGCCCAAGCTTCCAGGGAAGGAATAAAATACCACTTCCAGCAGGGCATTTTGAGGTGCTGGTGCTTCTCCAGGGGTTTTGGGTTTTTTGCACAAGTATTCTAGATATTAGGAAAAAATTCTTCACAGAAAGAGTGATTGGCCATTGGAATGGGCTACCCAGGGAGGTGGTGGAATCACCATCCCTGGAAGTATTTAAAAGAAGACTAGATGTGGCTCTGAGTGCCATGGTTTAGTTGAGGTAGTGTTAGGTCATAGGTTGGATTTGATGATCTCAGCCTGATTGATTCTGTGATTCTATTCCCCCTTGGCCCCTGCAGCCACCTCAGCTGAGCACCCTGCCCACCCAGTGCTCTGCAGGTTCCCACCGCCCATCTCCCATCAAGATCAGGAGGATTGGTTCCCTTTCTTTCACTTCCATCAGGTCTGGTTTCCACCTTTCTTTCACTAGACCCCTATTGCATCATCTTTATTTTCTAGCGTCCTCCTCTTGCAAACTCTCAACCTTGGCTTACCTTGCTGAGGAGAGGCAGAACTTGTTTTCTGACTCATTTTCCACGGGAGATTGGTGATAAACTGAGCTAATAAGCTTTGGTAGATGTGATACTGAGGCCCAGTTTTGTCCCTTCCACTGGATGAAGGTTGGGACCCTGAGCTGTCCTACTCCTTTCTTTGCGGGGTGCTTTGTAAAAACCAGATACTTTGGGGGTTAGAATGTGATTTTTGCTACTTTAAGCATATTCAGATTGACATTCTCATCTGGACAGCTGTAGGGAATAAAAGGAGAACCCCTCAGCTCTCACACACCAACTCCCTGGAGGTCTCTGATGGTCCAGCTCCAGACCTGGGTACACACATGCCTCAGAATAACTTACATATTTTCTACAGGGCAGGGGATATAAATACATCCATGGTAATGCCAGTCCTGTGTATCACCACAACAGCAAAATTAGTAGTTAGTGCCTTGCAATATGTGGGATTTTTTTCCCTTTTTCCCATGCGTGTTGTAACCCTGGTAACCGACAGCACCCGCCGTCTGACTCGCGCTGCTTTGTTCCCGTCTGGTACAAAAAAAGCCTGCAAACACTTCACCACACTGAAAGCTAATGAAACCACCCAGATTTGACTCTCAGAGCTGATCTAACACCTGGCAGGCCTCAACCTCCCTCCCTTTAGCCCTAACCCTGCTCAGATGAAAGGAATGGAACTTTGAGCACTTGCCCACATTAGGCTCAGCTTTGCTTAAAGAGGCTCAACAACTCCTGGCTGAAGGAGTTCAGAGTCTCCTCAACCTCTCAGTGGTGCCTACAGACTGAACTGCGAGTGGAGGATGCAAGGGCACCCTTAACCTGTTGTTTCAGCCCAAATGGGCTGAAGTAAATATGTCACTATGCAGATGGCACCAGGTACACACCAGGCTTGTGGACAGAAATACCAATGTCTCTCTGCACAAGGTATCTTAACCACTGATGTAGAGCTGTGCTCCAGTTCAGCACTGCTCTTCCTTGCTCACCAATCTAGTGAGCATTCCTAAAGCCCAAACACCAAAGGACCATTGCCACAGCCCAGACAACACAGCACATCCTTGTTACAACCACAGGGTCCCCCAACGAGAGTGGGTCATGGCACAGTTCAACCTGTCTCTGCTGCAGGTCAGCTGCTAATTCAAGTCTTCTCCCTCCACCCAAAATTTTTCGTTCCTGTAGATGAGAACTGGGTTCTCCCTCGGATTTCAATCACTATTTCAGTCTTGCAAACCTTGTCACAAGATTCACGAGTTATTTAGAATCTTAGAATCCTAAAATACTCAAGGTTGGAAAAGACCTCCAAGACCACCAAGTCCAGACATGTGTGTAGCTGGCAGCCAGATGGATATGTGAGCCTTGGAGCCCCTGGAGTGTCTACAAAAGCCCAAAAGGATGGTCAGACTCATCAGCAGGAAAAATTTGGCAGTTTATAATGGTGATCCAGTAGCATGATGAGGAAGAAACATTCTGGGCTTTTCCCTTGAAGTTGATGACAGGGACCTTGGCTGGTAAACATTACACAGCAGTGACTTCCCCATTAACCACAAGAATCACTCAAGCCTCTCAAGTATTTTGGTTTTTGTTTCATTTCATCTTTAAGACACAAAAGAATTCATACAGTGACTCACTGGAGAGCCTGGGTATGTTCCTCTGTTCAAGGCTGAGAAGGGGCATCATCCTCCTGCCAAAGTCTGGTGACACAGTGAGGTCACAGGAGATGGGCCTTTCCAGTCATGTATTGGGTGTTCAGCCATGGATGTTCAGGTCCAGTCCTGCCTTGCTGTCACCCCAAGCACATCACCTCTCATTGCTGCTTGTACATAGGCTGCTTGGGGCAAGGTCTTTGTAATGCCTGGCCCAAAAATCCCATAACACCATGTGAGTCTATGCTACTGTACAAATAAATGGCATCAGAGAAGCTCCATCCATCACTTCTTGCTGTGAATATTTCTCCCAATTTTCTGTCCCTGCTCATTTTCATCTCTTCCTTTAAACCACCAGAGATTTGTCCCCACCTTGACATCTCTCCACCGTGTGTCCAAATAAACCAGGATGAATTTTGAAATGCACACAGAAAACAGAGATATGTTGTCATAATGTTGTTTCCATGTATGGGTGAGTTTAGATGAGAGTGAGAGAGATGTATATACGTATGTACACTGAACTACCATTTGCAGACTCAGGTAAATTCCAACTGGGGCATTTTTACACCAGTAAAAGTACAAACAGCATAACAAATCAACATTTCCAAGGACTCACTCTCTGAACAGACTGGAGCTGCCAACCCATAACCACCAAACCATCCTCAGGGCTGCATGGGCAGAAGGACTCATTCACCTCATGGCCTTGCAGACACTCTACAAGACAAGAGCCCAGAGATGCCCTGGGGAAGATGGGGAGGGAGTCAGAGGTTGAGCATCACCTGAGTGAGGTTGGGGTCATGGCTCTGCACCATTTGCAAATAGTTTTCCTGTGTGGAAATCGATGACCTCAAGAAGGTGGAATTTTACCACCTTTCCTTGCAGTGCATCAGCAGTTGACATTTTGACAATATTTCACGTGTGATTTGGCACAATAATGGTATTGTTTGACCCTTCTTAGTTGCACTCTTCAATTACTGCTCGACAACACTGGGAAAAAAAGGCTCAATTGTGCTGTAATTTACTGTATTGCAGTATATCATTAGAAGATTTAGCACTGATGGTTCTGGGGCTGTGGTCCAAAGCAAGAGAACAGTTAACCAGGACAGACTGATTTTAGGCATCCCAAATTTCCAGAGAAGTCCTTTTCTAAGGAGGAGACAAGAGAGACGTATCCCAACAACCACTGGAAAATCTGGACTTCAGACTGTCTCAATCACCTGATGTCTGAGCTTCTTAAGTGGATGAGATTTCTCTAAGGTGATTTCTAAGGAGGGAACAGTGGAATCCACAGAGCATGGGGATAGGGGAGGTCTTAGGGCAACCGTTGTTCAGATGGAAGATGTCCATGGAGTGGGGGGCTGCCTGAATTTAGGCACTGTGAGCATGAAACAAAAAGAATATCATATTGCTGGCCAGGACTGATTTGTAGCCTGGACATTAGCATTTTCATTTGGGAAGCAGCAGACCCTCCATCCAAGGGCAGGTCAGGGCTGTGGTTCTGCTCAGACCAGGTTTATTCCAGATCAGCACTTTGTTTCATGCAGCTACAGCTTTTCTGAGCCCTGGAGACGGATTTACAGCATGGACAAACCCTGGGCAAAGGGGAATTCTTCCTTGCTTAACCTCCAAAGTCTATTTTAACCTTCAGACTACCTCCCACTCAGCCCAAATCTACCACCCCTAGAGGTCCTCAAGCTTTGGGTGAATGGGGACACATATGAGCTGGTGTTAAGCACCCTTCTGTCGTGCTTTTTTTAATTTTCCTGTTTTTTTTGTTGTTGTTGTTGTTGTTGTTTTGTTTTGCATTGAATGAGTGCTAAAATTAGTTCAGCAGGAGGTGAAGGCTGGAACATTTTAGCTAAAGCTGTCATAGCATTGAAAAGCCATGGTTTTGCTGATTATTTCTCAGCTTTCTTACTGTGAACAGCATTGCCTGGCCATTTATTTTGACAGATGAATGCAAGCAAAGACCCCGTAAAATAAAGTGGTCCATGAGGCTTTTCAGGTCATTCTTCAGATGATTTAACATTTGACCTGGAAAGGCATGTCCAGCTGAAGGTCCATCCAGCTCAGGGTGTCACAGCCGTGGCCAGAGGAATCATGTGGAGGGTGTGGAGGATATCCCAGACCCCCACTGCACCCTGCAAACAATAAAACAGCCCAGAGCACTGCACCCATCACTGGGACACCTCCACAGCCAGACTCTAGGCTTTGCTGGATCATTTTTCCTCTTTGTATTGTCATAGAACAATAAAATAATTTAAAAATCATCTCATTTCAACACTCCCACTATGTGCAGGGACATCTTCCACTATCCCAGGTTGCTCCACCCTGGCCTTGGACATTTCCAGGGGTGGGGCAGCCACAGCTTCTCTGCCCAACCTGTGCCAGGGCCTCCCCACCCTCACAGCCAACAATTCCTTCCCAATATCCCATCTCTCCCTGCCCTCTGGCAGTGGGAAGCCATTCCCTGTGTCCTGTCCCTCCATCCCTTGTCCCCGGTCCCACTCCAGCTCTCCTGGATCCCCTTCGGGCTCTGGGAGAGGCTCCAAGGTCTCCTCAGATCCTTCTCTTTCCCAGGCTGAACACCCCCAGCTCTTCCAGACTGGCTCCATGGTAGAGTTGCTTCAGTTTCTGAGCATTACTGCAACCCTATGTATTTTAGAAAGCTGTAGTGAAGAGTTAATTTAGGGGTACAATATTTTCATCCTCTGCTTTCAGCTTTCAGGGTGAGCAATGCTTTGTATCCTCTGTACCTCACTACAAGTGGAAATCCTGAAAGACAGGAAGGTTAAATGATTTGGTCACATCTCATGGACCAATGAACAGGGACAAGAACCAGATTTCAGTTCAAGGAACAAAGACATCTACACTATAGTCTGGCTCCAGGGCTTCAACCACCAGCATACAGTACATACCTCATGGAACAACGTGAAAACCTCTACAAAGCATCTCTGCAATGCAGAGCTTTCTGGTGTGCCTGTGTGGCTTGATGCTACTTTGGTGCCATACATAAGGAAAAAATCTGTCGTCTCATCTCTTCTAGAGTGAGACCCATGAGCAGTTTCCAGCAGCTCAGCTTGGAGGTGGGAGAAACAAAAATGAACCCAATATTCCTTATGTTTTTGTTAATGCAGAGCAAGAGCCATCCAGTTGTGGCTTCCTTGTCCCTGGAAATGTCTAAGGCCAGGTTGGGTGGGGCTTGGAGCAACCTGTGACAGTGGAAGGTGCCCCTGCCCATGGCAGGGAGTGGAATGAGATATCTTTAAGGTCCCTTCAAACTGTTTTATGACTTTTCTGATTTCTGTGGTTCTCAGATAGCTGACTGAAACCCCAGTGTGGTCCTTGACCTGGTGGCTCCTAGATTTGCAGTGATCTAACTCCAGGCCCCTATGCCCACACAGACCTGCTCATGCAGATCAGTGCTACAACAACTCACACAAGAGAAGCAAACAATTAGTTATGCAGTGAAGTTGTCTGCTTCATCCTTCATCTGCAGAACCTGTGATGGTGTTCCTTGAGCTCCTAACACATCATGACTGCTAGCTTGGCCACTGGACCACTCGGGTATCTTGTAATTATTGGATGTTTCGAGTTTACTGGTGCAAAATGTAAAGGAAATGAGCCAAATTCTAGCATAGATGGCATTGTTTCAACATCTGCCCTTCTAGGTGTCTCTTAGTGCACATCAAGCTAGACAGGATTGGATGCACCCACCGTGCCCTGTTTCCCATGCTGATTCCCACCTGAAGGACGAGGCAAGAGCCTGGAAACTGAAACTCCCATGCAAAACTCACACATGACCAAAACCCATTTTGAAACTGGTTCATAGGTTCAGCAACATGAATTCAGCTGAGGGCAGACACCATTCACATCAACCAAATCCTGTGTGTATCAGTAAATTCCTCCGAAATAGGCACATCTCCTTTGAACAGAAGGCACAGCACTGAGCTGATGCTCACAAGCCTTATCTGCTGCTACGTCCATCCACCACCTGAAGGACAGCAGAGGCTGAAGTCACATTCCTGGGGTCCAGGCATCTGGGTAGGGTGGGAGCTTACAAGCCCATCTGGACCTTCTACCTCTCCACATCCTCCAGTCTCCAGGACATGGTGGTTTCTGCTCAAGATCCCTCTCCACCAAAAGCAGGAATCAGCTCTAAGGACCTTCTCCCTGGCAGAGCACATGTGCAAGGGGGATGTGGGGCAGTGAATGCCTAAAGGCAGGGTGAAGGGGGCAGAAGGAACAAAAAACTTTACTTCCAGAGATGTGGGAGATGAAAAGAGCTGGAAATAGTTGAGGAAAATCCACCAAGGACTGGCTTCCTCCTCACCTGGTAGCACGAGCCACCTGTGTCCCAGCACAGAGCAGAAGCTTGGCCTCCCCCTGTATTTCTGGATCTGGGACAGTATCAAATGGGAGCTGTGTCCTTAGGGGTTATTTCAAGATGAAATTTTGAAAAATAGAGACCATTACCCAGCAGATTTTGAGCACCCAGTCTCTCCAGGCTTGGACTGATAGGGTACATTCAAACCCAAAGCCACATGCATCGAATCAGCCCCACAGAGCCCAGAGCTTAGGATGTTCCCATGCCAGGCAAGTCCCATACAGGGATGGGGTGGGTTCTCCCACTGTTGATCCCATACAATATCCATCTGGAGCAGCATCTCTCCTGTCTGCCTCATCCCCACCACTAAAAAAGCCACTTGGCACAGCCTGTGATCAAGTGTAGATTTTTATTTTTTAACAGAACATAAACTCCTTTAGAAAAAAAAAACAAACATTCAGCTGGATGATGACACCCATAGAAAAAAACCACCAATCTCATGTTCTTTATTTTTTTTTAATTTGGCATTTGTTATTTGCATTTATATTAAAGCAAAGTGCATCTTTCTTGTTTTTTCTCGTTTATACACATTGCACAATACATAAATAATGATGCTTATAAAAGTCTTTATATTTACAAGTAATAATATATTTATATATAACATAAAATACATTTTTTTCTTTAATAAATTTTGGGTTTTTTTAAGGAGTCTTTTTTTTTCATGTGTGTGTATTTTCAAAGCACTACAATGCTAAAGATCCAATGAGAATGCTCTCTTGTTCAATTAAACCTTTATATTTAGAAAAATAGCTTATGTTAAGGTCTAAACATGCTCATTGAGCTAAGAACAGTGTAAAAGTATCATACTCGTGTATGAATTCAAGAAGAAATGAAAGCACAACTGCATTTCCAGATAAGATGGTACCTGGATAACCTGATTTAAGCAGGTTACAACAGACCAACTATGGTGAACACTTTTTATTTTCCCCATTTGTTTTTCTTTCTTTTTTGTTTTTTTAGGATTAGGCTTCTGTCCCTTCACATCTGAGCTGAAATTACCAAGCACGGCCCATGCACAAAGTTCCTCCACTGCTGTTTTCTCCCCTTACATCAACCCATGGCCGTAAAACACACAGACAAAGCAGTGGAAGGATGAACACAGTGACAAGACGTGAACCCAGCAACAATAAAACACAGATTCAAAACGGTCGGTAAAAGACCTGGATGGGGAGGTTTTGCACCATCCTTCGGTGGCAACGTGGGTTTAGCACCGCTTGGGAAGGGGTCTCGGTGTCACCGTCACCAGGGATGGAAGGTGGTGCTTAAAAAATACAGGTATCTTGTTGTTTTGTCCAAGAGAAGGAGCTGTAACATAGAGCAAGTGGCTTTCAAATCCGTCGATCCCCAATCAGAGGTGTGAAATAATTATCTTATGTGAAATATCCCCCTTGCACCCTTCTCTCACCCTTCTGAGTTATTGGTCATTCACACTTCTAAAAAATATATATATATATATATTTATCAAAATACCCCAAGGCAAAAAAAACAACAAAACAAAACGAAAAATCTTTCCATAAGCTATTTCTCAAACGAAGAAGGGGTAACAAACAAAACAAAACAAAAAGTCTGCATGAAAAGCAAGCACTCAGAAGGAAATAGTAGCAGCAAAGTAGTATAAATGTCATGAGTCCACACTGTCTCGAGTCATCGGTTATTAAAAATAACCTCCAACCAGCACGGGCAACTGCTGATGAACTGTCTCGTGTAGCACTGGCCCCAGCCTTTCACAAAGCTGATCTGAACGGTAAATCCGGTCCACGGCTGCTGCATGAACTCGTGGTCGTTGGGTCTCTGCAAGCTGTACGCCTTCTCGTAGTCAAAAGCCTTGATGGAAAAACCTGGAAACACTTTGTGAACCAGCAACGTCCTGGAGTCGGGGTTGTCCAGTGTGGCCGACTTGATGAAGATGGGGTAACTGCTGCGGTTGTACACCCACACGCCGTCCACTTCCTTGGTGAGCTGGATGCCGTAGCCGATCTTGCTGCGGACCTTCTGCACCAGTTGGCTTTTGTTGTCTGAGTTGAGCTGTCCGAGGCAGAAACCATTCCCCTGAGGTAGATCATAGAAGATATCCAGGGAGGGCTCTTGGACAGAGTACAGCCGACCCACGCGCGTCTTCTCTTCCCAGTATGCCACCACACACCAGTGTGATCTATCCCCTGGCTCCTGAAGAACTTGAGAATCTACAGAACAGCAGGAGGAAGGAAAAAAAAAAAATTAAAAAGGAGAAATTTAGCACCAGGAGGGTTAATCTGAAAGCACAAGTGATACAGAATCGGCAGGACCTTGCCTGGCCGTGTCTTTGTGATGCTCTCCATGCATGCACCAATGTCCATAGTGCACCCTCTGTTTCTAAAAGTACATTCTCAGGTTTGGAGGACTCCTGTGCTGTTTTAGTGCCTAGTTCTAGCTGGATTTTTGTCCTAATCACCAGGACCACCTTTCAAAGTGGCCTCAGACACACCAGCAGCCCCTGCATAGTCACTCACATGCAAACCAACGCTAGGATCACCTTCAGTGCCAACAGGTGCTCCAGCCAGCTGCATCCACCAAGACTAAAAACCCACCAAATGATGGATTCATTTCCATAAAAAATGATGTAAAGACACACACGCACACACACACAAAAATGAGATGTTTCTAAGAAAACCACACTGAAGGTCATCCCATGGGATCAGGGGGGACAAGAACTTGCCTTCTCTAGTTCATGAGGCTTTTCCCTACCTATAGGCAGAGCCTGGGTGATGGAGAGGTTGGACACTCTAACTTGTGGGAAACACTAAGAGCTGGAGCAAGCCAAAAATCTCACACAAAACAGCCTAAAAAACATGCAAAAAATGTAGAAATTCATTCCCATAGCCCTTCTTTCAACTTCCTTGCCTATAGCTACCCTATGTGGGCAGTAAGGATATGATGTAGGATGAAAAAGTATGGCAGGAGGAGGCAAAAATTGTGAGAAAGCTTTCCCTTTTCCTGATGGAGGATCCCTAGCAGGCTGGCGCTGCTCAGCAGGTAATTCCTTCCAGCCTCAGTAGGCATGTTAAGACCTGGGAACTATTCATCTCTATAATTATATTTAAAAAAAAAATTAAAAAAAAAAACAAGTTGGGAATGTAAGTTAGTGAGCACTACCAAAATAATCCCCTGCACCATGGGAGAAACTAAGAGAGAGGGGGTGGTGGGTGAGCCAGCAAACTAAAGCTCTGGCTGCAGCCCCCCACTCCTCCCTCCCCATGGCAACACCCTGTTTTCTCTATTTCTTGCTATTAATAAGCACATTTCCCCAGCACAGGCGTTTTTCTCCCATCTCAGAGTTATGTTTGAAGCTTTGCACTGTGCTTTTAAGAGAGGAGGGAAGAAAAAAAAAAGCCCAACCACACACTTTTAATTTCCTCATTTCTATGCCAGCGAGGAAAATATTTCTCCAGTTGCTGGAGGCAGCTACTAAAAATGGGACTGACTATGTACACCTCAAAATAGGGACCCTCACTCCCAGGCTAAGTCAGGGAGGGACGTTCTGGTCATAAGGGGGTGGTCCCTGGGACACCATCTGTTAAGGTGCACCTTAGTTTGTCCTTCCACTTCCCTTCCTTGGTGCCTCATTCAGACTTCTTGGTGTATAACTTTATATCCTGCTTAAACCTGTGACTGAGGAGGGACAGGGTGGGCAGTTTGGGTTACCTCCCCACTAACCCTAATGGGGTGCCCCTACCCAAAGGTGTTCCCAGAGGGGCAAGAAACCCTAGGATGGAGTTCTCACCACCTGCCTGAGAGACAGAGAAATTGGGGCAGGGGATGTGTGAGAGATGGAGGATTTTGGAGGGTATGCTCCTGGATCCACGGTGGGGATGGTCCTGGATTCAGGGGGATCTCTATCAACCATCCTTCACCTAAATCCTCTCTGCCTGCCTGCCAGCCAATGATGTTCAGAGTCCTGGGTTTTGTTTTAGAGCAGCTGAGGTAATTCTGGAGCAACAACCATCGAATCACTGCTAAAATTCCTGTACGTTTTTATTTACTTAAACATAAAAGCATCCCTTTCAGGAGGCAGCAGGGGGGTAAAAAAGCGCTTTTTCACCTAGTGCTTGCGTTAGTGAAGACCACTTAACAATTAGCTCGCTGCCACTTAAGAGTTATTTAATTGCCAGAGCATTTAAGAAAGGAAAAAAAAAAAAAAAAAGTAGAAAATTGCCTTGGTGATGAATGAACAGGCCTTTATGGAGGAAGGCTGGAAGTTCATGAATGAATCCTACTAGGATTTTCAATGACATGGGGTGACCAGTCCTCAAGGACGAATCTTAGGTAATCTGGGATATATTTTCTTTCGGTAAGGAACTGATGCCAGCACGCAGAATAAATATGCCAGAGCCTCTTCCGTTTGTGGGCTTTGGCTGTTGACTGGATGTCTAGTCAAAAAGCCATGAGAATATAAGGGCTGAGCTCAGATAAACAGGCTCAGGCCTCCCTGCCAGCCACCACCAAAGCTGCTTTTCACAGTTGTTGGGACCCCATAGGAGCCTCCTCGCTCCCACCCACCTCTCCAGCTTTGGCATCCACCAGGAAAAGGGGTGGGAAAAGCCAGTGGCATCACTTGGGCAGGAGAGAAGGTGGCAGAAGAGAAGGAAAAAATGACTCAGAGATGCTTCCTACAGTGACAGACTTCCCTCCTCCCCCCTCCCCCAAAAGGCTTTTTTGGTGGCAATGATCTGTCTGTGCAAATGAAGTAAATGGAAGTATTTTGCCCAAAAACAGAGTTCACCCAGTGCAACCTGGGGTCGTGGCAGGGACCCATCACACAGCTCTCATCTCTGCTTGCTGCGAATTCACACAAAACCCCACACCCCAGGAAATTCACAGCCACATCATCCTCAAGACATCCTCGTGTGCGACAGCCCACAAAAGGCTGCAAACGCTCTGGGATTCCTGTTTTGAGTTAAAAGCATCCTTTTTACAAGCTCCTCGGAGCAAACACATCCCTTTCTAAATGCCTGGAAAGCTCCCAGCATACTGGGAGCGTTCCCATATTCCAGCAAACAATGATAATGTTTAATGCTATAAACATCCGTGCTATTGCTCATTATTAAGCATCCCTCCATTTGCTGCTATCACTGGGTTATTGGGGTTTTCCATGGTTTCCCATTACAGGCTCCCTCCAGTGCGCTGTGCAAGCTCATTGTGAAAAAATAATAGTATAGCAATAACAGACAATAAAGTGAGTCTACCTTCAGGAATTAGTTGCATTGATCACTCACAATCTGGTCGATGGAGAACAGCCACCCACAACAGTTCCTCACAGAGGAGAGAAATTAAAGCAATAACTTGATACCCCAAAGTCCTTGGCGTAACATTTTTTGTGATTTTGGTGCAGATGGTTCATCACCAGTGATGCTCCAGCACAACCACATCCTGTTCCCATTGGAAAAATTCATTTTTTCCCTTATTTTTTTACACCATCCTGAATTTTCCTGAGGAGCTGCCCTGACTTTGCCAATACATTCCTTGTCCTCCATAAAAGCATCATCCCAGCTACTTCCAACATATCAACCAGCACAAGAAGCTGTGAGGTTCCCTACCACTTGCCTTGACCCTTACAAACATCAAGCTCTGCCCAAAATTGATCCATAAAAGACCACAGTCACTATTTCTCTACCTTGAGGGTGCACATGCTGCCTGTGGGCTCAGGGCACTACAGGAACACTGCCAAAAATGCTTCATCCATACAGAAATCCTGGAGGATGGGATACCAAAGCAATAACCCCAAAAAATTAACAGCTGCCGAAACCAAGATGGTCCAGAGGACAGTGGGTATGGGAGAGTCACAACATGAAAACACCCAGGTTTAACAGAAAGGCTTGTTGCTTCCAAGCTGTGGCAGAAGGACTCATATCTCCCATCACTTGGAAGTGGCAGGAAATTTCTGGTGTGGCTTTTTCCCCATCACGTGAACACTTTTAAGATGATGAAACCATGTCTTCTGTACTTTTTATTTCTAAGCTACTGCAGATTTATTAGGCATTGAGGAAGAAAAAGTTCTTTTTTTCTTTTTTTAATTCACAAAGAAACAAAGCATTTTAGCAAAATTGAATTTAAAAAATAATAATAAACAATGTAGTTCCTCTCCAGCTTTCAGATTTCAGCCTTGTGCCAGTGTCAATTTCATGGGCACAGAGGGGAGGTGAGCTGGGGATCTTTTGTTTTTGTTTTGTTTTGTTTTGACATAGCTAAAGGCCTTCCTGTAAGCAAGTGACTTTGAAAGAAAACAGCAACTTTAGCACACACTGAGCTATCTCACGGCCAGGACTGCTCCCAGCTGACCACGTCAAGAGCTGTTGAAATCCTCACCAGTATCTGCAATAATAACAATTCACTGCTGAAAGCTGGAATAAAACAGCATTCCTGATGAGGTTTTTAAATGCCTGTAATTGGAGCTTTCATCAATCATATTAGGATTAGAGGCAAATTAAATTATTCAACTGTAGAAGTGTTTCTAACTATGTACCTATGCTTTTTCTAATATGTATATTTATAAATTCATTCTTTGAAAGGTCAGTTTTTATCCTGAGCATCTTCTCATGCTCTTCCTAACTGTCTCACCATCTCAATCCCTCTTCTCTCTCATTCCTCTGTGAGCCCTGAGTCTGAATTTTCTACCCAACATCAAACCTCACACAACACTCACCATGGTAGCATCTACCCTGAGTTGTCAAAAAAAGTGTCCATATTTTCACAGAATCACAGGATGGTTTGGGTTGGAAGACTATCTAGTTTTTGGGTTAAAGACTATCCAGTTCCAGCCCCCTGCCATGGCCAGGGGACATCTTCCACTATACCAGGTTGATCAGGTGTTGTACCTTGGGCCACTTGCAGAGGTGACACTGCACAGACAACTGATGACCCAACACAAATGGGTAAAGGCAAGAGACAAATGTACATGTCCAGCAAGAAATCATAGCACAGAAAAGAGATTGGTCTTATGGCCCTTGAAGGAACAGGACCCCCATGTGAGCTCCTGGGGCAGCAAGCAGATCCTAGAATCACAGAATCCTGAAATGGTTTGGGTTGGAAAAGACCTTAAAAGGTCATTTCATTCCATTCAGCTGCCATAGTCAGGAACATCACCTTCCACTATCCCAGGTTGCTCCAAGCCCCGTCCAACCTGGCCCTGGACACTTCCAGAGATGGGGCAGCCACAGCTTCTCTGCCCAACCTCTGCCAGGACCTCCCCACCCTTCCAGCCAGGAATTTCTTCCCAATATCCCACCTTGCCCTCCCTCTGTCACTGTGAAGACATTCCCCTTTGTCCGGTCCCTCCACCCCTTGTCCCCAGTCCCTCTCCAGCTCTCCTGGAGCCCCTTTGGGCTCTGAAAAGGGGCTCTAAGGTCTCTCTGGAGCCTTCTCTTCTCCAAGCTCAATATTCCTAGCTCTCTCAGCTTGCCTCCAAGGCAGAGAAGCTCCAGCCCTCAGAGCATCTTCATGGCCTCTTGATTATTTGGACTCTCTCCAGCACCTCCCACACCCTTCTGATGCTGGGGACCCCAAAGACCTGGAGAGATCCCTGCCTGGCTTTCCAGGACACAGCTTTCTGCTGGAAAACAAGTGCTGTGTGTACCCAGCACATGTGCCAGGGAGCACATGAACACATTACAATCCTTCCTCCTTTATCCATCAGCACACACGGAGGGCGATCTGTGCTTAAAAAAAAAATTGGCTGGAGTAGTGTCAGCACAACGTGTTGTCTGTCTGGGACCAAGGCTGAGACCAAGCTCAGCATGTCTTGCACCTGGTAATCTCTCCTGGCTGACCTTAAGTGGCATTTGTGTGCCCGGGGCAGAGACATGATCCCCATCTTCTCCTACTCTTTGAGATGGAAGAGATGGATATGCAAAACCTGGAGTTTTTAAATGTGGTTTTTTCTTGCTCTTCTGTAGGGTCTTCAGGACAGCTCAGGGCACTCCAGTTGCAGTTTTGCCCCCTCCTGTTCTTGGCAGCACATACAGGACCACATTCCCTAAACCCTTACTCGAGAACTGGAGGGGTATTGCATCAAGGTGAGGAGAACACAGAGCATGACAGATGCATCAAAACAAAGAAAAACGTCCACTCAAAAGGGAAATTTTACTTCCTTTCTAGTCTGTCGGGTGATTTACAGAGTGGGGGAACAAAACAAGCAAAAAAACCCCAACCCAATAAAGACAAACTTCTAGGTACATTTCGCAAAAGCAAAGGAAAATAAAATCCAAATTAAAGGATATATCCTCCTGCAGAAAAAGGGTCTTTGTGCCTTTAATGGAGTTTGTGGGCAGCCTGGAGACACAACCCACAGCAATGTTTGCCCCAAACCTTTTATATCATCCTGCACACAAGGGCTAGACAGCTTCACCTTCTTCACCACCCCCTGATTTTGATGGCTGGGATGGTTTCTGAAAGCCTAATTTAGAGGATGGTCATGTGTTAAGCTCCTGTTGTTTGCAGAGAAAATAAACCCTTACCTAGTGCAGGGATGCCACCGCCCAAGGTGGCCCATGGGGTCCCTCCACCTCAATAACACAAGAGCCCCCAAAGAGCTGAGACAGTCAGTCACGTCAACACATACTTAGGGAGCCTTTAATCTGTGGATTATTGACACGATAGACCATAACATCTCTTTAGGAGCCATTACAGCCCATCGTGTCAGTGAGTACTTATGCAGTCCTTAATCCACGGATTGACAGGCTAGACCGTAAATTTGTGTCTATGTCTAATTAGGCAGCTCTTATTACTCAGCATATACAGTAGTCACGCAGGCTAAAGAGCCTTAAGATTGTTTCTTTAATTTATTTACAAGTTGTCCACCCAATCACTCAAACGGCTCCTTGCTTCTCACAAAATCAGTTCAGCCTTGCAAGAAAACAAATGCCTGCCTGAGTTTCCCCACAAGACTTCAGTTTGCTGATGTTTTCTAATGAGGACAAAGAGGATAAAATATGGCAGAAGCCACCAGGGGAAGGAGTCTCATATTTCCCAATATTTCAAGGACTTTGGTTCAGATTCAAGTTGGTGGCAATCTACGAGCTGGGGAGGGCCCTGCTCAGTTCCCAGGTGACACAACCAAGAAGTTGCACCTCCTTCACCACGGCTGGGAAACCCCCTTATGAAATCAGGACAAAAATGAGGTCAGGTGAGACGGTGGGTAGAGATGATTCATCCCTGAGGACATCCCCTCAGGTTCCCACCCCAGTTTGGTGGCACCTTGAGTCAACTTTCTCCCAAGCTGGAATCCAGCCCCATGGTAACCTTCTGAGTGTTAATTCAGGGAGAGGAAAATAAAATCAAGAAAGTAAAGTAAGAAAGGAGCCCTGCAAGAGTGTTGCTGCAGACCTACAGAGACTCAAGAGTGGACACCAGTATGGGAGATACCAGGGCTGGGCCAGGAGGGATGTCCAAGCCTGAAAAATATGGGGTCATCAATGTCCCCTGCATGGCAGGACAGAAAAAAGAATTCAAGTGAAACTGCTGAGTTCATGGAGTCCACCAAACCAGAAATTTGATTCATAAACATCCCATTAGTCACTGCTCCTGTCTAATTACAGTGATTAATCAATTACCACAGCTAAAAATTACTCAAGAAGAGAAGAACTTTTTTGTGACCATTCACTTTAAAAGCCAAGCAAGGCTGGAGCTACACGGAGGTGGGGCGGGGGGGAAATACGCAGGCACACACCAAAAATGCCTGTCTGCCTGTCTCCAGTGGTTAGAGGAGCCAGCTGACTCCAGTTTCCTCCGTACCAGGCTTCAGGCCTCATCAGCCATGCAAATTATAGAGTACTGTGCTGTCTGAAGGCCGAATTTCGACTCAGCTCAGAGAAAAGCCTTAGAGGAAGGGTGGGGATGAAGAAGCCAGCCAAATCCATTCATAATATTTACAGTAAATGGGCCTCTTTGCTGTTGTTTAGTATACAGTCAGCCTAATTATTTTTGAAGTTTTAATTTAAAGAACTGTCTTTATCTGCCTCTCCTTCTGCACCCCTCAAAGGTGTGGGAAAACTTTTCCCTTGTTTCAAAAAAGCAGTAGGACGGGAATCCCTTCCCCAGGCTCCAACTTGACAGTTGCTTCAAGAGGGCAGATCCTTCCAGAGTGGTCCTGCCACCACCCATGGGGGTTTTAAGACTCTCAGGCCATCTGAATAGGCACAGCCGCATGCAGATCCATGGGGAAACACACACCCCCCCCACCCCCGAAATGCTGTTTTTGCTGGGTGTGCCCCTATTACTATACTCCTGTGCTGGTGGGGATGTCCCAGGATGACTTGCTGGACTGGGAGGCGCTGCAGACACTCCAGTGCCCTGTGTACCCTCCAACCTCCTCCCGTTCCTTGAGAGCAACCTGGAATAATCGAACCTCTCTAACAAATCAGCCAAGAGGCTCATCTGGGAAGCACAGGAAGCCCACAACAGTGCCCATCAGATGCTGCTGCCATAGGAGCCCCAAGTGACTCAGGGCTGGTACCAGGCCCAGCTCCCGGAGAGGAGCAACCACCTCCATGCTCCAGCCTCAGCAGCTACCAAGACACACCTCTTCTCCACCCATACCCAACCCAGATCTCAGCCAGAAACCTTCTGAGAAAGAGAAACCAGCACACAAAGGGCTCCTGACTTACAGCAATGCAAATCAGACACGAGGATGAGCCTGCCAAAATATCTTTCCCAGCTTGGGCTGAGCAGGACGCTCCTGTGGCAGCATCTTGCCCATCAACTTGCTGGGATAAATCATGCCACAGATGCTGAAGCCACCAGGAGCTACCAATCCAGGCCAGCCATGGGTTCACAATCCCCACCAAAGCAGCCACCAAACTCGGCTTTAGAGGATGACCTTGGAAAGCTGTTGCAATGAAAAATGAAGCTCCACCCTTGCAAGGAGTGTAAGGTTACCCAGTATCCAGAGATACCCTGGGGAGGGCAGGGATACAGCCCCCAGGAAAGCCACAGCTCTACACTGACAACATGTAGCTATGCGAGTTACATGTTAAAAACCTTGTAAAGACCTTAATAAAAACTGAAGTATAGCAGTCTAGGATTTCCAAACGGATACCTTATACACAGATGTGTGTTAGGATTTCCCCCCACCACCCCCAACTGCATTCCACACACACAGAGACACTGCATCGCTGCCGTTCTCATTTCAATATTAAAAAAAACCCTCTCCCTGCAGCACACTGACCCAAAATTCTCCCCAAAGGCTGAAAACAGGCATAAATATATGTTTCTCCCCCTCACCAAAAAAAAGAGCCCACCTCCCCCATCTCCTTTTCCCAGAGCAGCATCTCCCTTGCAGGGATGTAAACCCATGGAAAAAGCAGGGTAGGAACAAAAGTCCTTTTCACGCTCGTCGTGCCCTGCTCCGTAACAATTATGAAAACTGTTTAGCTGGGCTGGCATTTGGAGCATTTACTGCATTCCTGCCAATAAATTCCAGTCCCGGATCCGATGGAAAAGGCTCCCTCCCTCCTCTTTCCCCTCCCTCCCTTGCCTTCATTCCTCCTGGCTTTCTTTACAACCTAATACCCTGTCGACGCGGGGCCAGGGCCTACTTAGGGGGAAAAAAAAACACCCAGCGCCAGACTGGAGACAGCAGGCAGACTGAAAAAGTTAATCATTACTTCTGTCTGCCTTCATAATCTAATCACGCCTATTCCTAAGAGCAGGCGGAGAAGCACGCTGGTGTACAGGCAGGGTCACCGCCCAGGGATGGACAGACGGACAGATGGACAGCACCAGCCCCGACCCACGCAGGGGGCAAGCAGGGGACGGACAGACGGGACCGGACGGCATCGGGATGGAGCTCACAAGCCTGGCCATGCACACACCCCTCCCCTCGCCTCTCACTTTGCTCTGGATTAATAACGCACAGCAATTACAGAGAATATTATATTCATTAAGTAATTAACCCTCCCAGCGCTCCAGCAGAGCTGGCACCCCCTTTTCACAGACAGAGACTGGCAGAGGTTTGCCCCAGGCCATAAAACGGGGCAGGTTGGCAGCACCCAGTTTAAAATAAAAAAAAAATCAAAAGCTCCTCGTGGCTCATCTCATCCCAGTTCTGATGGCAACAGCAGGAGGGGACCATGCCATCACCGGGGTGGCATCACTGAGGCTCGGAAACATCCTCCCATGAGGACAAAGCTCAGACGATTTGAGGTGTCACCAACACCCTGAAGCATCCTCCCGTAGAGACAAAACCCATGGGACCTGGGCAGCACAGAGACCCAGTGGATCTGGGCCTTGGCAAGCCCAGCACCACGCCAGCTTCTCCAGAAAATAACTACAGTGCAACATCTCAGGTGAGTGAGCCAAGGCTTCATGCTCTTGACACCCAGGATACATTTTCCATGCTTGGCTGTGACAAAGAACAGGAAAACTGCAGGCCTCTGCCTATGATTTATGAGTTTGTTCCTTATCGTGAGCTAAAAAGTCTCAGTCCAGCTTCCAAAGAAAATGAATTCATCACTTCAAACACAGTGATGTAACTTCAGGCTCCCAACTCCTTTTCCAGATAAAACTCCTGCTATTTGATTCCTGCTCGAAGCGTGATTTTATGGAGTTATTTACTCCATCTGCTCTGCCTGGGAAGGTGCTGTCAGAGCCCAGCCACAGGGTCACTGACAGCCATTCCGTGTAGGCAAGCAGGACCTCATACCATGGTTTGGTTTCTTGACTATTTTGCCATTTTCCCTGCTTTTCCACTCAAAACCTCGCCTTGCACACCAGTGTGCAAACAGACACATAACTCCTCTGGTATTATTTTGCATCCCTCACCATGAAGGGAGCTCCTCCTCAGCAGTGATGCCTGGCAACTTTTATCAGCCATAAATTTATCCCATAGGTTTCCATCGCCAAAAATCTTTGGATCCAGAGCCAACTTCACCCCTTGCAAAAGCGGTAGCTGTTTGAACTTCCTCCACCTTCCCGACAGCTTTGTCCTCCTCCAGCACAAAACCAGCTCTTATTGATGCAGTTCTGGTTCAACGTACAAAATCAATTCTATTTATAGATGTACTATATAGGTTTCTATACAAATAGGGGATATCTTCAACATACAATGAATATATTAAATATATTCAATGTAGATATCTATAGAATGCATTCATTATATAATTAATGTATCTTATATCATTATATATATACTGAATATATTATCTTCACATATACATTCAACCTTTCCACCTGCTCAGGTATTCAGGGAAAAGCCAGGAAAGCCCATGGGAGCCAAATCACCACCCCAAAGATGGCTCATCATACTCCAGCACCCCACCAGAGATCTCACTTCACTCCTGAGAGAGGATGAGGAAGGACCACAGAGCCAGGTACCTCTCATTGCACATGGAAGAGCGTCACCAAGAGCATCACCAGGACCTCCTGCAACCACCTCCCCACAGTGCTTTGGCATTGCCAGAACAACCCAATTGGGAGGCTGAAGCCAGTAGGGCTTTTTTATGCAGTGAGGTTAAAAGGGTAGAGAAGGGCTGAGCCAGCTTTTACAGAGTGGTTGTTTTTTTGGTTTTTTTTTCCCCTTGCAAGTTAAAACCAAGATAATGACACTGGGTGGGGACCAATTTGAAGGGCTGAGCAGCCAAACCAAAATTAGTCTCCCAGCCAAGAGCTTCCTAGGCCTCACAGTTTGGGGAAGGAAGCTGAGAAAAAGCACGAAAATAAGAAAAAAAAAGAGATTCCTTGGGAAACTGGAGCATCTCACTCAAGCAAAGGTGACCCTGCTAGTCAAATATTTTTCAATAAAATAAAAATAAAATCAAGTACTGGAGCAGCCTCCCCCGGAAAAGCGAGGCCGATGGGATGGTGTTTTTTCCTCCTTTTTTCTCCTTCTTTCTCCTCCTCCTCCTCCCCTGGCACTTTCTTTCCTTTCACTAATAACTATGTTTTCTTGCATTTTTTTTTCTTGGCTCTTTCCTCATAAAAAGACTGATGTAATTTCCTGTCTTGTCCAATGTTTCCTGTTAATTAACAGGGTGAAAGTTATCATCACGCATTTAAATGGCATCCCAAAAGAGGGGAGGGGAACAAAACAAGGGAAAAGAAAAAAGAAAGAAGAGAGAAGAGCTGTCTGTTAGCAAACACCACATCACATCCTCAACAGCACAGAACTCCCTGGAAAAAGCTTTTTGGAACCAACAACTTGAGCCCATGGGCAAAGACCCCCACCAAGGGTGGCTCCCACAGCAGGTCTGTGCACAGGGGATCTGAGCCCCCACCCTTCCCTGGATGGGGATGGAAAATCCCTGCAACACTTGCCCAGAAAAGTTTTCTTCTTACACTAAAAAGGAAAATAGAAAAAGGAAAATGAGATGAAGAATGAGAATGAGAAGAAGGAAAACAGTAAGAAGAGAAAAAAGAAGGAAAGAAGAGAAAAAGAAAAAAGAAAAAGGAAAAAATTAAGAAAAAGGAGGAAGAGCACAAAAAACGAGAAGGAAAGAAAAAGGAGAAAATGAAAGAGAAAGGGAGAAAAACCAAAAGAAAAAGAAGCAGAGAAACAGAAAAAAAGGAAAAAAAGTGCCAAAAAAGTAAAAGGAGGCAACGGCAGACGGCAACACCCAAGACGTTGCCTCTATTAAAAGAAGTTGAAGAACAAAACCAGAAAAAAAAAAAAAAAAAAAAAAAAAAAAAAAAAAAAAAAAAAAAAAAAAAAAAAAAGAAGAAGAAAAGAGAGAGAGAAAAAAACCCAGGGGCTAATCCAAAGACAGCAGGCGGAAATCCTGCGAGCCGCCGAGCTCCTTCCCTCGCCCGACCTCAGCCCAGCGCAGGATCAGGCTGTTCATTCCTCATGCCCTCTGTTCCTCAACAGCAGCCGTGACGCAGCCGGTGCCCCGGCGGCACCGGGGCCAAGCCGGCGGCCTCGCCACGCCAACGGGGGGCGAAAACAAAGCGATTTAGGCAAAAAGCGAGGGTGGTTAGAACAGAGACCGTGCCTCAGCGGTTAATAATATCTCGGCGCTGAAAATAAACCGGAGAGGAAGCTCCTTTGTGACAGTAGGCAGGCGGCCAGGCTGCGGCGTGGGTCATTCACGCTGGCGGGGGGACGGCAGCGGGGCTGGCACCCACCCACTCGTCCAGCCTGTCACCCTCCTGAAGCACAGTTAGGGCTGGGGAGTGGGTCCTGGCACAAAATTTCTTCCTGTGCGCCCTGAAGTGGGGGTGTACCCCACTGCGAGCCAGCACGGAGGTTTAGAGTCTTGGCCGCCGTGGTTCGAAATAGGCATCCCCCCATGCCGGTGGCGGGGAAATGCATGTGGATAGTGTTACTGGTTCCTCTAGTGTAAGTGATACCCACTGGCAGACAGCAGGGATGGAAACGATGCAGCCCGAATCCCTGCCAGCCCCAGGGCTGCTCCTCTACGAGTGTTTTTGTCCCACCAAGTTTTAAATGTCCCCGATGATCAAGTTGCCGGCGCTCATTGGGATGGCTATGGTTTGAATTGATGCCTAACTTCCAAAATTCACCTTTTCACCCCCGTTCCTCCCTCAAAAAGTGCCAGGTTGTGGGATTAAAATGCGAGTGGTTCCCATCATGGTCCCACTCGTTGTTTGCACCTTTGGTGGATTTGCTGGTTGTGCAGCCTTCTTCTGCATTTTATCATCAGCTGTTCCAAAGGCTGGGAAAATCAACTGGCATCTGGAAAAATGGATTTAATGGAGCCGTACAGGCATGGATTGAAACACCCAATACGTAATGGGGGAACCATGTCTGCCATCACTTCTTTTAAAAATGCATGGTAGGAGAGTATCTAGGAAAGGCTCAGGAGGCTCTAGACAACTTAAAAATAAGTATTAAATGGATTCTATTTGCTTTGGAAGAATTTTGTCCAGCAAAACCCCCAGAGCTGGGAGGAGGATGCCCCCTGCATCCCTCCGGCAGCACAGGGACTACCCCAGCCGTGTCCCAGGGGGGTCCCCACAGGGTGAGAACCCCCTTAAAAAAAAAAAGCCCTCATGGGGCTCAAGGAACCGGAGCGGGTGGCCAAGCCAAGAGCCCGGGGTCGGTGCCAAGCGCCGGCTCCCTCCTCCCAGTCGGCCACGGTCAGATGATGTGCGAGGCGAGCCGGGAGGCTCCTAGTCTGGCAGGCAGCCTGCTCTGCTCCAGAGGCTCCAGTGCTGTCATCCTGGTGTTAACCCCTGATAACCTTGTCCCTTCCAGGACGGGATGGTGGATTTTAGGTGAGAGGAGGGGGGAGGGGGCGTGTCTCCAACAAGGCTGGGAAGGAAAGAGTGCAACGCCCTGCAATGCTCAAAGCAAATAGAAAAAAAAAATATGGAAAGGACGTAAGCTCAAAAATAAACCAAAAATAAGTGACTTAAAGAAAAAAAAATTCCCAAGCAATTGTTTATCCTTGGGACAAATATACAATCCTAGTTCCACAGGAAGATGTCTCAATTTCAGATTATAATAGGATGCCAATTTGTAAATAAAGGCATTTCACAGGAGGTTATAAACTCTGTAGGAGAGGGAGGTGGAAGTAAAGGGAACGGGAAAACACAGGCAGGACTCTGGCAGAGAAACAGCTCAGGATCCTGTTTACATGGGCGGGGGGAGAGTGATGGGGAGCCACTTCAGGGGCAAATAGCTCTGGATTTGGACAAGATGCTTCTTCGCTGGCAAGCAGATACCAGCAGGGATCAGGGGCATAGTGAAACATTCCCCGCCTGTCCGCAATTTTGGAATGAAATGTCAATCAGCCAAGAGGTCTCTTAAACCAGACAAGGTTCCACAGCAAGGACGGATGCTGATGGTTTTTCAGACAGTGCAGGTCTTTTTCTCATCTTTTTTGGTGTGGAGTTGGGAGGAAGAAACTGAGTCTGCCTACTGCAGAAGACCCTGGTAGGTCTCCCAGTCACAAGTCTTGCAGAGCCTTGATCCAGCACCCACCAAGCATCATCACTCAGCATACACTGGCTCTTGGAAACCCTGGAACAGTTCTGGAGTTCGGGCTAATCAATAGGATTGGGCCAAAATCTGGGGAAACTTTCAGGTTTGGTATTTTGGAACAAATTCAATAAATAAAAGAGCAGTGGAGACAGCGAGGACACAAGACAGTTCATCTTGCTTTCCCTCTCTGACAACAAGCTCTGGTTCTTTTTGGAGAGCTCTGCTTTGCCAGCACATCAAGCACTATTCACCTTTCCTGCTGCAGAGCAACCTTTGCACCACCCATGGACACCACAACCTCCCATCAGCCAAGAACCACCAGTTCCACACCACACACAAGTCAAGACAGAGATGTCCAGGGTTAGGTGGATCACATTCCATGGAGACCCACCACCAACACCACCAAGCACCATCAGCTCATTTCTACCCTTGGTGCAGAGTTTCTCTGTGGCAAGCAGGGCCATGGAATTTGGCTCCCACCCATCTGATACCACTGGACAACGGGCTGGCCACCTCTAGGCTCTCCAACCATGGCTTTGCTTGTTTGAAAGAAGTCATAACCAAACATATCTGCCGAGAACGAGTCAGCTCAGAATACAGGAAAACCACCCTCTGTCTCCTATTTACGGGAATTATTTTTATCTCCAGTGGGATATTTTTGCTCTTTAACCACACTGAGAACAGAAAGGATCTGGCTGGTAATACCTGAGCACAGCCATGTCAGTGGAAGATAACGTGAGCAAGGAGTCCTGACCTACCCACAGACTGACCACCGATAAAAATAAAGATGATATAGGAAAATAAATAAAGGCAAGAATACAGAAGTGAGAGGCAGTGCCTTGGGGGAAGTGTGGCATACATCCAGTCCAACCCTAAGACACCAGCAAAGCGTGAAAGACTACCCAATATTGCATCCTGGGTCAGGAAGGAGAACAGAAAGAAGACAGAGGGAGGAAGGGAAGGAGGGAGGGAGCAGCTCAGTTATCACAAGGGGGAAACACTCCCTATAGATCCCCCTGGCCACGTCGCTCCCTCACTCCGCCACATCCTCCAGCACCTCTGGTATCCATCAATAAAACTGCCTCCAGAAAGAGACAGACCCCAGCAGGGGCTGGATCTGAAACTCCACCTCATCAAAGGATCCTCATGGAGAGCTGGAGGGCCACTCACTTGGAGACAGTTTATTGCTCTCTTGCCGTCATCCTCTCAACACCCCCAAGCGGTTCCCCTGCCAAAACCTGTGAACCCCAGGCTGGCCCCATTCCCAAATTCTCAGTGCTGAGAGTGATCTTCCTCTCTAAATCCTACTCTTACAACTTTGAGACGCTAGAGCAGGTCTACTGACCTTGACCTCTACTACCACACCAGCACTCACAGCCCTGCCTACATCACTGGCGGCCAAAGCATGCAGTGCTACAGGAACCCACCATCAGCACCAAACTCCTGCAATGTCTTTTTCCTCAGACACTCACTCCACTTTCCAAATTACCAAAATCCATCCTTTGGGTTTCTTTACTTTATCTAAGCTATCCTTTCATTGAGGAGCTGCAAATCCAACACGTACAGTTCTGCAGGGGATGAGGGATGCTGGATTCTCCACCCATCTGCCCAAGCACAGATAAGACCAAGCTAAAGCATTGGCCAATAACTCACTAAAGCCCTCTTCAAACACACTCTCCTGCTAACTGAAATATGCAGGAGGGGGGTAGGGAAAAAAAGAGGAGAAAGTGAGCTTTGGAGAATTGCTGCAAAGTGTGCTTATTTTCCTTTCCTGACTGGGTCCCTCCAGTTGGGAATTTTCAGTGCTGCACTTCTGTGCGTGGAAGGGAGATGCCAGTAAATCAGAGCAAATTCAAAACAAATGCTCTTTCATGTGGAGGCATTCGGCTTTGTTTCAGGGCTTGGGTAGCTAACCATATCCCTTCATGAGCCAACTCTCCTATCAGCTCCTCATTAAACTAAATGGCTACAATTACATTTGGGGAGGAAAAAAGAGCGATTAATGATCGTAAAAGGTTCTGTTTCCAGGCGTGGGGAGGGGGGTAACCTTTGATAAGGGAGACCAGAAAAAAAAATCCAATCCAATGAAATATGAACAATATAATAAAGTAAGTTAAAAACGTATTTTCAGGTGGAAATATGCTTTCATTTGGGGAAGCAGCTCGATTAAGGCACTGGAGGTCCCCTTCCGTGGCCCTTCGGGAGGCACCAGGAATGAGCCATGTTATTTCCTGCAGTCCAAGCCCCCACCTCCTGCCTTCCCTTCAGGAGCAGAGCAGCCAGACGAGATGTTATCAATAGGTTGAACCCTACAGAAAGCCCCCTTTTAAAAGCGAGTACTTCCTCTGCTTATTTCATGTGGTATCCTGTGGAACTGAACTCTCTCCTCCCCTCTGCAAGGGGTGTATTTCAGGAGGAAAAAGGAAAAAAAAAAAAAAAAAAGATCTAACAACATCCTTATTGTGTTGTTTTGCTTCTTGTCTTTTTTCTTTCCACAGTCTTTTTTTTTCTGAATTCCCTGAAGCTATAGGCTCCAACAGCAACAAAATTAAAAAGAAAAAAAATAAAAACAAGTCTTCTGCATTCCAAAAAAAAAAAAAAATCTCAAAACAATGACAAGTTTTTCTGTTCCCTCTCTCCCTTCATTTGATTAATTCTCATTAGGGCCTTTGAACAAACAATATGCTCCCCTCTCAAATAACAGACAGGGTATATATTACACCCAAAGAAAAACAAACAAGGCTCACTTAAAGACATCCACACCAAACACAGTTCCTGGAGAGAGGCAGGGGCAGATGCACGTGCGCGTGCGGCCGCTGCCGACCTACTTCTGAATTCCAGTTTCAGGGCAATGAATAAATCATAAATCAAGGAGACATCCCCACAGAGAGAGGCACCTTCAAAAATCAGTGAGCACTTGCAGGTACATGGTTCCAGACACTTTAATCCTGCTAGACAGAGCCTTGGAAAGACATTACCCTTGGAAAAGGAGCTGGGAGTTGGACTAGATGACCTTTAAAGGTCCTTTTCAACCCAAACCGTTCTCTGTTTCTATGAAGAGCCCAAGGTGGGTGGGGAAACCACCTTCCAGACCCTCATTGTGTAACAGCATCTGGAAACTGGAGGAGATGACAAAGGGGAAAACAAGGGAAGAAATCAAAGAGTATCTTAAGCTGAAAGGGATCCGCAGGGATCACCAACTCTCTCTGCAAAAAACTCTGCAAAAAATAGGCCCACCCCTCCTCCCTGGGCACCAGGAGCCTTGTGACCTTGCCAAAGCAGTAAGAGATACCACTACCACCACCAAGTCAAGGAGACCTTCAAGGACATCAAATCCTTCTTTAAGGTACGAGCACACCTGCTGCCATAATCCACACATCCAAATGAACAGTCAGCCAACACCACTTAGCCTTCCTGCCTCAGTCTGAAAATGAATGGGGCATAAGGCTGGAATTCAAAGGAAATGTGGGCTTTCAGCGATGGAGAACCTTGCCCAAGATTTCAACACATCCTCTGCACAAGAGGTACACGGCTGTTACGGAAACAAAACTTAACTCCCCCTTCGAGCACGCCTTTCCCAATGGCACGCATTCCCAAAACTCTCCAGCATCACTTTGCCTTCCCTCGGGACCCTCAGCCAACACAACCCACAGCCAAGATCAAGGGCAACAAGAGAATGTCTTACCTGAAAGCCCCCCAGGGGCTAGACAATTAGTTCCCCCTGTTTCAGTGGAGGAAGGCACAGAGTCTGGACAATCTGCTGGAGCACAGGAAAAGGAAAAAGAAAAGATAAATCAGTATATAGGTGGTTCTTTGAAAGCTCCCAGCATCGCCGCAAGCAGAACACACATTCCAGAGGGCTTAGCAGGAAGCGATTACTAATTGTCCGTGTGCAGAGACGGTAGTTCATCAAGAAGCATCCACCCCAACTCGTTGTCTCAGTCACGGCTGCGCTTCATCGTCAGCCAACGCTGATTATAGACCAGCAGAAATTACAGGCTGGCTGCCACCTCTCCGGCCAAGTCACCGGGTAAGGAGATCAAGGTTGCTCTGATGTAAGCGAGCTTCCAAAAACGCTTAAATCGTGGCTTTATGCACCCAATTTAGCCAACACCTGTAACTCACCAAAATGGGAACCGAAAGGGAAACGTCTCATCGTTGTCTTTTTGCAGCAAACGGTCTATGTTTGCGTTCTCCTGCTCAACTTTTGTCACCAGCAGCTGTTGGCAGATCTTACTGTCACCTCCTGGGACAGGTGGGCAACTGGAGCTGTCCCTCCATGCACCACCAAGAGGCAGGGCAAGACCGGCTGCTCCAACGGAGGTGTTGGAGCTCAAGGTTTGGACCTTTCCATGCCAAGCCTGTTCTTCCAGGTGACAACACTCAGAAGTCAACAATGATCTCCTGCTCCTACAAGCAAAGACCAGCTGTTTGGTCCACTACCATGTAGGACTACAAGCTCAAGGATAAGCCTGAGAAGACCTGTAAAGTTCATGCAACCTTCTGGTCCTCAGGGACTTTGGGTTTCATCAGTTTTGGGCTCCCTAATGACATCATTTCGCTCGCATCTGTATCTCAAAGCAAAGGTCACCACCGGGACAGCTAAGATTATTTTCTCCCTGATAAACCAGTTCTTCCAGATCCCATCCCTGAAATCCTAGTGAATAAGAAATTCCTGTCTGCATAACCTCATTTTATCAGAGTGAAGTAGAAGCCCTAACAGGAATATACAGTTTAACAGGATATACTTAATCAAACCGAAAACAATAGGGGAGACAGGAAATAGACTTACTTGTGAAATACTGTATACCATAGGCTCTCTAAATGCCTTGGCTCTCTAAATGCCTTGTTGTGCTTTCTATGCTTTAAAGAAACAGATTTTTTATATTTTTTTAACCCTTTATAGTCCAGACAGAAGATTCTCCACCACAATTCCCCTGGGATGGCTTCAACCTGCTTGGGCTACAGATGTTTTCTGAACACAGGCTGGACCACCCTGCCCTGCCCCGGGCTCCCTCTGGCCCCAGCACCAGCTCTCTCAGGAGTTCTTGTGGATATGAGACATAATTGGCCCTTTCCATACTGTCTTGCTGTAGAGATCATATACGATCAGGTTCTCTCTTAGCACATTAGACAGGACAGCAGGACAGAATCCTATCCCAGCTTAAAATGCATACACAACCCTAGACACAGAGGGATGCGCTTTCATGACTTCAACATGGGCCCCAGGAAGGGTGAGAGGAACAGACAGTTCCTCTCATCCACAAATTACCCTCTGAAGTACTTTTACAAGACTCAGAGCTGGTACACCTCAACTCTAGACCAACAACAACAGTCAGGTATAGGATAAGCCCACAGGCAGGACCCTCATGGGCTCTCTTTCATACATGAGGCTGAATTCATCCTTTCACTCTTCTAACACCCAAAGAGCTGCCCAGGGCTCTTGTTAGTAGGGGGTACTGGGGCTCATTTCATCTTCAGCACTAGAGAAGATATATGGTCAGAGGTTTATCCAAGCCTACTGCACATCAGTCTCCTCCCAACACTGCCTTCCCACAATATAAAACTATTGTGGAAACATACAGTTATTCCTGGTAGCCACAAGCCCAACCTTGCAAGGTGTCACATAGCTCCTGGAAGCAGCCAAATCTCCAACTCCCCAAAAACACTTGGCTCTGCAGTGACACCTCAGTAAATCTCCTGCACTCTCATACTCCAGTCCAGTACCACCATGACAAGTCACGGAGGAGAACAATGGAGCCACTTGCAGCGCCTTACCCCACCTAATGATGAATCAAAAATGTGCCTGAATTATTTGAGGGCACTACTATCCATCTCACTCTCAACGCAGCTGCAAGTGGAAGCTCCTGCTGGGACATCAGGAGCGCTGAGCAGTGACACTCCTCCAGAGCAAGCCACCTTCATCCATCCCTGCAAACATCCTGTGCAACGAAGAGGGAAAGTCCCCTCCTTGAAAGTCCTCTCCCATCCCTAGCAGTGTTCAAGACCAGGTTGGACAGGGCTTGGAGCAACCTGAGATAGTGGAAGTTGTCCCTGCCCAAGGCAGAGGGGTTGGAACAAGATGATCTTTAAGGTCCCTTCCAATCCAAATCATTCTGGGATTCTCTGAACGAGCAAGCCAGCCTGATCTTCAGCCATCCAACAGGTAACCCAAACATCAAGGGCAGGTCTTTCAACTCCACAAGTACACAAATACCAAATCTATCCTATACAAAGACACAGTCTGATGTGGCATTTCACTGCCTGCAAGAGACTCCCAGCTCCCTGTTCATCCATGCTTTCCTCTACCTTGTGCCACAGCCTATCTCAGCCTTCATCACCTCAAAAAAGCAAATTTAACCGTTATCACAGGGGTTTTAAACTAAAAGAGGAGAGATTTATGATGAGGGTGGTGAGGCACTGTCACAGGTTGCTCAGAGCCCCCATACCTAGAAACATTTGAGGTCAGGATGGATGGGACTGTGAGCAATCTGGTCTAGTTAAAGATTTCCCTGCTAATGGAAAGAGGGTTGGACTAGATGGCCTTTAGGACCCCTTCCAACACAAATTATTCTTTGATTCTATGACAGTTGCCAGAGCTCACATCAGTGCAGGTATTCCTTATGTGTTTGTCCACATGAAGCACTTATAGGACATGGCACTAAACACTTAAAAACTTTTATCACTACTATGACACTTGATGCAAAAGCAGAAGTTTCCTGCTGGATGCACATCCCCAGCTCCACCGACAGAGTCTAAATGTAGGGGCTGTTCCCACCTGAGACCCCAGGGGAGAAGACAGCTAATGTGCATCAGCCAGGTAAAAATCTTCACACCTTCCCATTCTCATTCTCCTGTTCCTCTTCCACCTAACCAGTCCCTGACAAGCAATTCCTAACACGCAGCTGGGGAACAGTCACAGGAGATGGCACCAGTTGGGACGGGAAACCCTCAGTCCCTCTGCAGAGGAAACACCAAGAAACCCTGAGCTTGCAAAACCCACCTGCCACAACAGACTTCCAGGCTCCGCTTGTGCCTGTCGCTGCCCCGTTAGTCAGAGTTCAGCTGCCAAACGGATTTTTCTTTCAAAAAGGAAAAAAAAGGACTTTTTGGTGAGTAACCCAGTTGTTTCTGGGCTTCCGATGGGCAGCGTTAATCACTTCCTATTGGCCGATAGGAATAACTTTTCCTTTCGAAATGGCACATTCATGTTCTGCGGCTTTTCTGTTTACACACATTTTGCTACCTTATGTCAACACTTGCTAATGAATAAATATATCATTCAGCTAACTGAAAATAAGATCCTGGCAGAGGCAGATTGGATGTTTAAACGCTGCTAATAGATTTATCCTAACATCTTTACAGGAAACCAAAACCAAGCTTTAACCCTTCTCTCCTGCAGCTCCAAACCTCTTTGTATCCCATGCCAGGATCATCAGTGGGTGGAAGAAAAGGCCACAAAGGCAGAAATAGGAACATTTAGGGGAGTACTGCAGGGACACAGTCAAAATGATGCAAAAACCCACAGAACTTGGAGACCCACCAGACCCTCAGAGCCTGTTATAGAACAAGCTTTCTGCATCCCAGCACATACTCAGGATGCTGAATACTCCTGCCATCTCTCTTTCATTCATAAGCCTTTATCTCCTGTTTTTTCCACACTGAGGCAAAATAGCTCATGCTTTGCAACCCAATTGTTTGTTAAACAGCTTTGCTTATTTCCACTAGGCACAGTAAGAATTATCAGTGTTCTTAAAGAGTTTGCGGAGGAGCAAAAAAACAACAGCACAGCCTCCAAGGGAGCAGTGTGCAGGATGGTACAATAGTATCAAAGCAGTATCACCTTAAGGTTGGTGTTTCTTTTACTCCCAAGAAACTGAAGGGGGCACAAAGAAATTCCACCAAATAACCTGATACTGTTCTTCAGAAATACATCTACCTCTGCCTCCCTGGACCTCTGTGCCTCTCCTGTCTGCCATAACCACGGGACACGACCACAGAGACCACTGAGCTCCAGCCAGCACTCCAGACCCACTAATCCTCGAGGAGCCAAGAGCTGCTCCTCCCGAGCTCCCCTCGTTTCCGATTCTCCCCACCTCTCCTCCTTCTTCCAGCCTGATTAATCTCACACCCAGCCAGCTCCCTGCCGACCAAGAGTTTATGCAGACAACCGCAAAAGAGCTGGTGCCAGCCTCAAATGGGCTTCTCCCCTGGCACCCTGACATTCAATTACAAGCAACAGGCATGCAGAGTGGTGCTGAAAAATGAAAAAAACCCCAACAAAACAACAACAACAAAAAACCTGTTCAACCTCTTTTCCTATTTTTTTCAATATGATGAGGCAGGATTAGGCTCCTATAAAACTCAGAAAGATTTCGAACAAGTCCATCTGTCAGGGTTCATTGAGATTCCCAGAAACCAGGGAGATGCTGTGCTGAATCCCAACTTAAGTCCCTAAAAATTCACCCAGGGGTGCAGGAGCATTGCCATTTTCAACTGGAGCCCATAGTTTTCCTGGCTGACTCAAGAAGCACAGGCCTGTGCTGCACTGCAATCCCTCTTGGAGTTTCCTGACAGAGTTTTAAAATCTTACTTTGTGCAAAGGGTGGCTTAGATAAATTACATGTTAATTCTTCTAGGAGTAGCAAGAGGCACAGAAGCACACAAGCAGCCAAAAGCAAAATGCATCACAAACACAGGACACTGTTTTCCCTGAGAAAGGGTCTGTTTTCCCTCTTTTTATCTCTTAGTCTGCATTGAAAAAAGTCCACTTACCAGTTGGTTTGAGAAAATCCATTGGATATCTGGAGTAGGGTGGAGGGGGAGACTCTGGAATTAGAAAAGTACAGAGAAAATAAAGGCAGAGCCATG